>UZAE01014036.1:0-17201 GCA_900617975.1 Rodentolepis nana | reverse complement strand
TTTCGTGACGTTTATGAGAATTTGAACATGCCTTATTTAAGCATTCTCCTCATTTGGGACTTGTAGTTTTTATTTATGTAAGATGTTTTGTCTGTTACAATGATTAGGCCTTCAACTACAAAGAAGAGTTTAGTAATCTATGCAGTGCCTATAGAATTATATTATGCTAAGGGTTCTCCGCACAACAGTCGCGATTTCTCCCTACTCATCAGGCGGTGCGTCCCCATCTTCGAGACTATCTTGATACTCAGCTCTGAGAGCATTATTTTACCCACAATACTCCCCACCATGTTGAGCGTTTTCAGGATACTTGATCTTCACCGAGAAGGCCAAATTGGTGTTTACATAAATGGTGCTTTTCTTTAGGTGTCAGCTTACCATTCTCTGCAAGTAGTTTGTTTCTGTCGACTTAGTTCACCAATATTGCTTTTGTCTTCCTGTGAGGTTACTTTTATGTTCAGTGGCTTGCAGTTTAGAAGGGGGTGATGGAATTTTTGGAAACGATCAATATCAAATTGGGGTTAGTGTTCTGTACTTTTTGGCTGAATTGACTGGCTAAGAAGCTCGCAACGGATTGGCATGGATCGGGTAATGTTGTTAGCTTGCCAGTGTCCATAGTAAAAGCTTATGATTAGTGTGACTGATTTGAGCAGGTTTATTGGCTCGAGGCAGCAGGTTTTGCCTATTTGGGGATTATGAACCGACATTGACTGAGTTGTGAGGAAGTACTCTTGACTACTGTAAGTGAATGAGTGAGGCGAACTTTTCATTCGATCCACTAAATGAAAGGGGGAGGAGGTAGATGTGGTTGTGATAGGGATCGCAGAGGGTTGAGCGAAAGTTCACTATTGAGATACTTCCTAATTGGAAATTGGTGTTGAATGCGGAAATAAGAGAGTAACGAAATGGTATTGCCTATTTCCTCATGAGCTCGTTACGACACTTGGTTGAGGCAATACACAATTTGTTATGCGCTCCATGCTTTTGTGTCACCTAAGGTAATATTAAAATCTTAGTAAAACCTGCATGATTGATGCTTAAAATTAAATAAATGTCTCGTATTAATGATCTGGAAGTAATTAAATTAACACGCTTTTAACTTGATTTGACGACAATATTAATACACCAGGGATAAAACTATTTTCAAATTCTTTGTCATTGAGAACCAGCAAATCCACTAGATTCTCTCCCGAAAGACGTTGCTCCTTCATGTCTTTAGGATTTGTAGATATATTTAGGGAGATGAATTCATCTAGTTTCCCCATTTTAACTTTCTATTTATTGCTGAATTAACAAACTCTGGAGAAAGTAGTCATTTCGTTTCAAATGCCTTATAGTGACAATAAGAATCTAATTCTACCATTAATAATACATTCAAAACTTTGTTCAACAATGAAATCGGTCTTTTTTTGTTACCATTTATTTCTATCAAATAATATTAGTTTTCGGTAATTTTGCACAATAATTCATAATTAATGCATTTGAATAATTTAAAACAGTGTCTGCAGCTAATACATTATTCTATTAGATCGATATGTCGGCCAAATTTCAGCACCAATTTTGTTTGTGCTTATTAAAATGTAGGACTTTGTGTACGCCGCAATTTACGTAATTGACCCCAGGCATCTTTATCTGATGCAATGCTACATGAACTCCTTTTCAGTTTGCTCGGATATTCGGGTGATATTTGCACCGTAATGAGAGAAGGCAATTCATCTGCAGATCCAAAGTGCCGAATCAAGCTTATTTCAGAGAAACTGCCTTTTATTACTCCTTGTGAAATTCACTTGATCACTCAGATTCTCGAAATTGCTGGAAGCTATGTAAGGTTGAAAGATTTCATCAAGAAATTCACCCTTCCGGGATCGGGAAGCGTATATCTATCCAATTTGGCCTTTGCAATGGATGAGGTTTTGACTGAGTACCGTGATATGTTAGCATCAGTTGAAGCTGATTTACTAGAAACTCCATCACTAGGAGTGACATATATTCTATCCAAGGTTGAACCATATCGGTCGGTACTTCATAATCTCTGCAAAATTCTCGAATGCTCTGTGAAACGGTTTCAGCAGAATAAATGCATTCTTGACTGCCTTGTGCCTATCGAAAGGTCACCGACAGTCAATGTTATTTGGCACCATTTACTTCGTGTTTTTCGTAGTCAACTCTCAGAGTGGCTGATTTTTGGAAGTGTTAATGATCCTTATGGCGAATTTTTTATTAATTCTGATGGTGAATTCATCGCTGACAAATATCCAACCATTTTGCCACCCTCGCTTGTGAATGATATTCTATTTGCTGGTAAAGCTGTTCAAAAAAGTGATGAGCATCTTTCTCAAAAGCTGGAGGAGAGATTTTTGGAACGCTTCGAAGAAATTGCACATACTGATCTCTTGGGTGATTACGATGCAGAAGTGGAGAAAGTTGTTCACGAAATTTGGGAATTTATCTCAGCAGAAAGGTGGCGACATATGTCGGAGGATTATGGATTGTTGGAACATTTGAATCTTGTTAGAGATGTGTTACTTCTTGGCAGAGGCGAATTATTTGGGTCCTTCTTTGAGAACCTGCTTGTTGGTGGAAGATACATCCTCGACTCCCCGATATCTACTTCCGCAACTGAAGTAAGGAATCTTTCCCATGCAGTGAATATCGCTTTCTTGTCTGCAGCTCGTTCAGTGGGATTTGATGAAGAACGTCTAACTCAACGCTTTAAGTAAGTACACCATTTTTTCGCTTTTTATTACACTTTTTTTTACTTAATCTAAACCGGTAGGACAAGCAGACTTATGGCTTTACTGTTGTGAAATAGGGGGAGGAGGAATGGTTTTGACCTTGAAATTTGGAATCCTTTTTTATTACTTTTTTTGAGAAATAAAAGAGTCGTATTTGCCACTCTTTTCAAACTTGATTTATTTTGGCTTCGCTCAAGATCTTTTGCATCTGGTTACTTAGTTCCTGTTATGATCAGAGTAGGAGTATTTGATATAGCTAATCTGATCGTTCGGTTAGTATTTTACGAAAACTTAAAATTAAGGGAAGTAATATCATTTTGTTTTTTTTTGAAATTCTTTATTGCTTTAAAGCTATTTTTAATTCGCCAACATTTTAGATTTTTTCAAATTCCTAGTGGGTGCTTGAGGGTGGAATTGATTTCATGGGCTAATTTTAAGTCTCTTTTCAAGACACCGATGCATTAGCATTGAAGCAAACCAAAGAATATCTCTCTCCAATTCTTTAAAAAAATTAAACTCTTCACATTTATTGACATTTTCATTTTGTGTGAAGGTAATTCGTATTGAAGAAAGGTACCGGGTGCTTATTTGGGTGGGGGGTTATTTAGGGTTAAAAGTTAAAAAGCAGTCTTACAGCTTCTCTCTATTTGGGAGTGAGGATTGTCTCCCCCCCATACGGGAGGCGTCAATACGCGCTCTGGTCGCACGCAAGCACACACACGCACGCACGCATAGATGTAAAGGCATCTATATTTTAGTCAAATATTTTACTTCTGTATTATCGTCCATGGGTGCTTATTCGGGCGGATTTTCGGAAAATCTTGTTAATTCAATTGTCCCATTTTCTTCATTTTAGGCTCATTGTTTTAATGAACCCAACCAAGGAGATCGAGACAGCTCTTTGTTCTCATTCAAATGGCATCCAAATGCCTACATTCACGTCTTGGGACTGCCTTCGGATTGACTTTATTTCAGTTCCTACCGGGCTAGAATCAGTCTTTACAGAATCTGCTCGCATTTCATACTCACGTCTTTTCACATTCCTACTCACAGTACGTAGAACTCAACATCTTCTCAAAAACACTTGGAGAATTCACAAGCACACTGTGCCTTCTCGACATCTCTTCCAAAGAATGTTGTTTTTGGTCGATCATCTGCTGTCATACTTACAGGCAAGCTATTTTGGCACATTCTTACGAGGACGTATAACAATAATGATAATAGTAATAACAATAATTGTAATAGAATTCAATTTTGTAGACTGACGTGATTTCTGCAGAATTTAACAAACTCATGAAGACCTTTGAAGGCGTTCAGTCAGGAGAAAACAGTTGTAGGGACCTTGGCAATGTGGAAGCTTTTCATGAGAAATTTTTAGCCGATTTGGAATCTCAATCCTTCATGCATTATGACCAAATTTTTTCTTTGATCCTCCAGTTGCTACACGAGTGTCGAAAATACTGTAATTCCTGTACTATTCAAGCGAAATCTGCTGAAATAGTGACTTCATTCGACCATCTGGCGTACAATCTTTTTTCGGCCCTTTCTGCAGCGTCAGCTATGACGAGCTCTGGTGCAACGCATCTTTCTCAACTTATTTTGAGGCTGAATTTTAATAACTTCTTTTCTGGGCTGTCAAATTACCAATCGGTAGTGTAAATATCCACCCTGTACCTGTTTTAACCCCACTCCCGTCGATTGTGCTTGATTACAATCTATTTTAAGAGAAAATGCATTTAAAATTAACATTTTTCTTCGTAAGCCAGTTTAGTTGCTAAATGAGAAGTAATCATGAAATTATGCTTAGATTAAAATTAATAGTTAGGAACGTATATACATTGTGGGACACGTCGTCGCGTGCCTGCACGCCAAGCTTGGGAGGTGCGACCGTACAAACAGTGACCAATCATTAACCTCAGCTTATTTAACCTAATCCGCCATCCTGATCTTGATTAAGCTTCCTGCGTGTACACTTGATCCGCAATATACTTACTGAATAAACGTGCTCCGTGCTACACGTCTGTTTCCCTTATAGCTGGGCTATAGCTAGCTGGTTCTGGGAGTCTAGCTAGATGTCGGAGAACCTGCCATCGAGATTTCTGAGTGGGTCAGGCTTTACTAAGGTAGCCATCCGCTACAACATCCATGACTTGGGCGCCTGTTTATACTTACCACTCATTGCATTCTCTAAACATTTCTGGGGCATTAGTGTTCTAAGTTTGGCGTAGTGATTTAGTGATATTTGGAATTCCTAAAGGGGAAAGAGAGGTCAACTTTCAGGCCCTTCGAAGAAGAGTTTCTCAACACAGGCAAAGAGGGGACACAATTGAGTCACCTTGGTGATAGACTAAAATTTCTGCCATACCAACTTATTAGTCAACTATAAGGATTGTGCCTGTTCATTGGATGTACATTGATGTACAGAGAGCCTAGTGATTTTCGACTTAGCAAGGATGTGTCACCAACTCAATGTCGGTCCAAATAGAAAATTAATCAGTTTTCAAACGATTCGTATGACTGAATCCATTGGAGGAAAATCATGATTGAGTTATCGTTGGTTACATAAACCAGAGAAGTAAATACTTCTGGATAAAATTCAATTTTTCAACCCACTGCAGTCCATGATATCATGATGACAATTTGGAAATTGCAAATGCTGATATCTTACTCATATATAAGAAATAGAGTTACCTTAAGATGATGAATTGCTTGACTATTGAAGCAAAAGGCACCTATGAGCTAGAAATGGATGACTTTAGTAAAATTTTAGTTGTTACGATTTCACCAGTATACAGAACGCTTTCTAGCCAAAACAGGTGTAATGACAAAGAGCATTGTATCAAACTCCAATCATGTCAGTTCGCTAGAGGCCGAGTGCTAAGTCTTCATATTTAAGTCATATTCCTATGAATTACCGTGGGGTATGCGATAGACTTACCTCCACGTGGTGCACCCTGGGCGACGTATACTCATACGGCAAAAAAGTCTATTAACCGGCAGTTGAATTCAGACCCCAAACTACCACCACCCCACTGTATGTCGAATTCAATAACTTCAACCGTACTCACCTCACCTTTTTCCAACTTTCCGTCTGTCACTTTTACATCTTTGAAACACTCTTCTGCCCCCCCCCCATCTCGACCTTTTTCACTTTGATGTTCCTTCCCATCTGTGGAGCCTGAAGTCAACTAAAGGGCTAATGATAACTATCAAAACGCCTGCCAATTGATATTAATAAATAAATAAATGAATTACCGTTATAAGTGATCAACCTGTCACCCAGAGCTTGGTTGCTCCTTACTTTGATAAGGGAAACGTGATTAGTGATATTGGTAGGCATGAACCAAAGATATCTATTAGCGGGCTAACACTTGGCTAAGTGTTGAATAATTTAATAACTAAATGATAATAGTTCCCATAAGCTAAAATTTAATACAGGTATGTAAAAACCATATTGGATCAACATAAATAGATTATTCTAATCAATTTTGAAAAGTTTAAAATTGAAACTAAACTATTTTATAATATAAAATATATAACGCTGTAATTATGTTCCTTTCTTCACAAATTTAAACCAAATCTTTATATTTAACCTAAAGTCAAACAACTGAACATAATAAATAATAATGGTAATGTTCTACCTTAAAAAGTCCCTTAATCTTAGAGTTTTGCCATGTGAATCCTATGTGTTATACCTGACTCATAATAAATTATAATCGCAGTAGTGCGGGATTTGATGTGTGTATGTGTGTGAATGATTATGGAAAAAGTTGACCTCGAGTTCTTAGAGTTTTGGAATACACTCTCTAATGTATGTATTTAATTATGTTTTAAGTGTTTTCTTATAGAAACCAGATACAACAATCCGATTGTTTGATCGTGGCGTACGTATTAAAATATGTAATGATATATTCTGTAGGAGAATTATACTGTCCATTTCAATGATGCACTCTTTATTGCCCAAAATTTTTATAAAAACTCTGGATCTGTTAGAAATCTAACAGTTGGAGGGAGATCTGTCCCCTCATTATTGATTCCAAAGAGAGATAAGGATATCTTCCGCTTCATTCTTTTATCCAAACAATATCGCATTGAACTCTATTCCTTAGAAAATGGAGGGTGGTTACTATCGAATCAAGCTTCACCCGGAAATCTTACCGAGATGGAAGATTTCTTGTTCTCATCGGAATCGGAAAGTGAAGATTCTACTCTTCTTTCAATCTTTGTCAAATTTTCCAATGATGAATGTGTACGTCCTATCTTAACTTTTTTCTGATCTTATTAGATTATTTCTCTGGCGTTTTGTCACTTGGAAGATCATCGCTTCTTAATCGGGCAATTCGTTGATTCCAGCCTTCTACCAAATTTAGAGACAGCTATTCTTCAACTCGGTGTTAAAGAATGCATTGTTCCAAGTGGTCTTCTTACTGGTGATGCAAACACCTCAAAACTGAAAAACTCCGATAGACCAGGCCATCTTCCATACTTACAGCTGATTCTTGAAAGATCGAATGTTCTAATTACTGAATTGGACAAAAGTTAGCTTTTTATTTCAACTTAACTAATTGTCGACCTTTAGCCGAATATTTCTCAAGCGATCCCTCTGATGAGTTAAATATGCTTCTCAAGCGTGGCAACGCGTCTAATGTGGATATTCCAAATTTATTTCGAGCTAGTAAAATACTTTCGCTTGCTTTTACTAATCCCACTTTAGAATCGGAACTTGTCGAATCATTTATGTGTCTTGGAGCTATCTTCAAATTCCTTCGAGTATGTTAATAATAATTAATTTATATTTGATTTGCGATTGCATGCATATTATTTTCTTCTTGATGTGCTTTTCGGACATCATTTTTTCCTACTAGTTTTATTAACTAAAACAACGCAATAAGGCTAATGGATTTTTTAATCTCAGACGAATATCTGGTAAAAGAAAGAGGTTTTGTCTCAGATTTTGGGGTCTTTTTGGTCGTTTATTTTAATTCACTTTTGTTTGTTCTATTGCTTCGATCAGAGTGTCGCAACGAACATGAATTTAAATATTACAGAACTCACTACGTTTCATTCAAGATAAACTTAGAGTAATGATTTTTAGTTTTGTATTAAAATGTCTTGATATGAGTCGATTTTAATGGGGGGTAATATTCATCCTTCAATTACTGTATATGCAAATTTTCTCCCCCTTCAAGTTAATCTTTTTGGGGGAAACATAGCGTATTAATTTATTTCTCCCATTGACAATTTTCTAGACATTACTTTATTTGGCATACTTTCTTTGTTCTCAAATATCTAGTTTTCTAGGTTATGCAGTAAGATGCGCAACTTTAGAGGTTGGGGCGGGGGGGGGGGGGGGGGGGGGGGTGTCCGAGTCTCACCATGGAGACCCGAAATGATCATTGGAATATGCCTTCCTAAATGGGTTTGAGAATTAACAATAAACTATTATTTTTAGCGCAATCGCTTTTATCGATTTTCTAATTCAGCCAATTTGAACCTACATTAATGCCGCAGATCTTCGAGAGGGAATGTCTAGTCTAATTTACATAGCATTTAGAGTTGTGTAGATAGACAGACCTCGCCAGTTTGAGCACTTACAGGAGTCAACCTTCGCGTCTCAAAGGGGTATTTTCAGGTGGTCCAACAGATACTGCTGGCTCTATTTATCGATATTTTTACGCCAAGTAATCTGCAGAGTTGCCAAGTTAAATAAGGCTCTTAGGTTGTGGTTAACATTTGCTGTGAAGTATTGGTTATTCCTTTTACTTTTCTTCATAATATACTTAATTTACTTCGTTTAGCTTCAAATATAATACTTATTTAACTGTCCGCATTCACATGGGGCCCCATTTCATCCCTCAAATATTCTCTTAATTTGGCTACATGGATCATTTTCCTCTATTCCATATTTTGTCATTTTGCCATAATTATAAACTGCCTCAATAATTGCAATTCAGATAAATTTAACTCTCCTATATTGTAGTGTGAATAGGGTTATTTGAAAATCGGCCGTTTTCCTTGGACATATTCAGCAATTTCTTTCTAACTGACTGACTTTCCATTTTTAGCTTCAGTCAAATGAGGCCCTTTTCCACACCTTTACGCTCTCTCGATTTTCTCTGGACAACCATGTTCGTTTGGACAGTGCGGCACTAAACGCTCTTCATTTGCTTCCAAATTCCGGTGGATCAGGTATTTCAATTTGTTATCCTTGTCCATTTGACCTCATCATTTTCAGAGAGTTTGGGATTGTGACCTAAACCAACCCTTCCCCCCCCCACACCTCCCCTCCTCCTATTCGTATGTTATTAGTCATATAGCCTGTGTTGGACCGTGAAGGCACTCGTTAGATAATTTGCTTCTATTTTGAATACTCATTTAGGCGCAAATTTCAACGCATGATACATTTTCACAGAACAAATTATTTTTGAAACCTAATTTTAAGTCTTAATCACTTTTTTACATGGATTCGATTTTAACGGGTTTCCATTTTACCTATTTTCTGTTTAACGATAAATATAGCATTTATAAGTATGCTATAAGGGTATAAAGTATAAGGGTACTGAAAAGAATGTGCGAGCCATAGTATTCTGGTAGATAATGGCTTAACAGGTTTTGCCTTTTATGACTTGAGTACTCGCAAAAATAATGCCTTTGAAGTCACTGGAGTTCGTTATAATTGGAGGACAGTGAGGCGGTACTAATACTCCACTGGCCATTTTGTTTGGTACAAAATTATCAGCGAAAAGTGATGTGAGATCATTGATGAGGTACATCTACGTGGATTTGAACGTTGCTTTACACTCGCCCCCATTGGTTTTCGAACTTAACTTTTCAAAGGGTTTGAACCGCTAAATCAGTACAGTTTATCGCTAAAAACTGTTATTCTACCTTAATTTCCATGTCTCTTTTTTGCAAAAAAAATTGATCGTTCAAAATGAATCCACTTTGCACGTCTATAAAAATTGGTTTATTGACACAAAAATTTCATGTGTCTGCCTATTAAATTGACGTGTTCTTCTTTAGTGAACAAATACGACAGCGTGTACGGCGTACTGAACCACTGCAGGACACCTCAAGGCCAACGTCTGCTTGCACAATGGCTACGTCAACCTCTCACTGATGTTGCCAAAATTAGTAAGACTACTTGAATATTTTCAGTAGCGGATATTTTTGCGAAGTCTTACCAATGCCTCCCATTTACATTAGATGAGCGCTTAGATTTGGTTGAAGCTTTTGTTGAAGATAGTAGCCTTAGACATATCTTTCATGAGACATTCTTGCGTCGTGTTCCTGATCTTCCACGACTCGCTAGACGACTCCAGATGTCCAAAGCAAAGCTTCAAGTAAGTAGATAATTTCAATTGAATGATTTTCTACGATTTGTTTTTTTATAACTTTATTCCTTCTTACTTTTTAATTGTGATTCGTAATCCAAACTAAAAAGTAAAATAGATTCAAATTGGTGCTGTTTATTACGGTATTTTTAATTTCTAGTTAATGGAGTGTTCATTGTTTCTTAATTTTGATATGAATAAGTCTAGAATGCATTTTTTCTACCCAAATTAAATGCGACCATCTTGACGGATTTGGAAGGGTTTACAAAATGATAATTGGTTAATGATGATTATCTGTAGCTGGAAATCCATTTAATTACGTTTTCTCATTTCCTCAGACTGAAAACAAAAATGATTTTCATATTCTGGAATGGTGAAGTATTGATTTCATTTGGCACAGTTCACCAGGCTGTGAAACAAAGATGCGATTATAGTCTTATAAAGGCTCGTAACCGCTCGCTGAGAAATACTTGAATTAATTGTAATTTTTATCGTGACAAGTTAAAAAGACTTAGAGAAGATGAGTTAATTTGTAAAACAAGGAAGTATATCTTAGGAGAGTCCGGGATCTCTATTTGGAGAACAGATTGAAAGTAGGATGTTCAAACATTGGGGCTCTAATTCCTTGACTTCTAATTCTAGTACCCATTCTATTTTAATAAGCTATTCGCTCCTCCATGCTCTATTTTTCCCCCTAATTTAAATTTAAATACAGACTTTTGCTTTGCCATTGACGATAAACAAGTTTATAAATACTCCTCCTTCGTTTTTTTACTATAATTGACAGTACCTTCTCTTTCCTCTCATTCTATCGCTCCCGACCCCTCCTCTATGAGGTTGTTACATTATTGGGTGTGGAGTTTCTTTACGCTCATGCTCCAATTCCAATATATATATATATATATATATATATATGCTCGGGTAGTGTCTAAATTGGTTTTTGAACTTGCGGCATTTGTGGTCTAGGTGATTTGGTTCAATAATTTTTTGACTGACTGAATTTGAGTAGGTGGTTAAGCTCTGACAGCGGTGTTTTTTTTTAAATTCTGGAATTGATTTAAACATTAGGCTCTTTTTGGACCCGAGTACCCTGGTGACAGTAGATGTTTTTTTGTGTCTTCATATCTCCAACACTATCATATCCCAATTTAACAGGCGCGCACGGACGTCTATATTAGCTATTCGTCTATTTTCTATTTTCCTTGAATATTTTACCATTCCTCGTATCCTCCAAATTTAGTTGATGTTAAACTTTCCACATTTTCAATGACTGAATTATCTCTCTCCCCCTGGGTTGGGTCAGTATCGAACTTCGAGAATGGGCTCGCTATGACTGCGATTCGTTGGTTGAAAAGCTGAGCTCAAAACCAGCAAATTCCGTCAAATTATTCCATTATGAGTGTCGGCATTGAAAAAAGTGCCTTTACTAGACAAATATGTAGTTACCGGGTTGCAAAAACGAATAGCAGCGGACTTAAGTAGCAAATGGTATAATGACAAAGATAACACGGAGATGTCAGATTATGCCCTCTTGGTCGTGGTCCTAGGATGCCTCCTCTGTCGACTTACCGATAGAACTCCTGGAAACGCTGACTCTCAGTTTTAGTGTTGCCAATTAGTAAATCTCTGGTGCCACCGTTGCATTTACCATATTTTTTTTTTGTTTTAATTTTCTGGTGGTTAAAAAGCAACATCATTTAAGAGAAGTTTTTGATTCACAATCGCCTTAGTGCAGACTTCTATTGCTGCGTAAGGATTACAAATGCAGAGCTAGTGTGGATTCTATTGCAATTTAATGAAAATACTAATCTGAATCGGTGACTCATCTATTAAATTTAATTAACTAGCCTCTGCGAACATGAATTCACTCGGGAAATAAGTAATAAACCCTGAACTTTGAGTATTTCAACATGTGGACTCAAGGCAGTTGACTGTGTGCTAGGAATAAAAAAGAAACACCCAATTTGAGTTGAAAGGTAAAAGGAGGGTGTACATGACTTTAAATGCCTAAATTCTATTCGACGTTTCACATGATATCCCCTTCCTTCACCTCACCGGTTTCCAATGCTCAAATACGACAGCAGGAAGAAACCGTTTGTGTTTCGTTGCTTTATCGTTGGTACTCTTAATATTGCACGTCTATTGCCTTTTTTCTTCGATATTTCATGTATGTACCGTTCCCTTGCCTACTTGGTTCCATATTATACTCCTAATTTGACTCCCTTTTTCCTCATTATTCATTAAGTGCCAACGTTTACTCCAGTTTAGCCCCACTTTAGTGAATTAAATTATTAGCTAAAGCACCGCATAATTCTTTCTCTTTGATATATCAATTCGGTGTGCTTTTTATTGACAGTAAATGTGTAACAGGTAGAGGTGAGGGATGGGGGGGGGGCGGGAATAGACAAGATTGGTTCAGCTGTGCCTTCCTTCCTCTTTCATATCATTCCAATTTTTTTAGCCAATGTCGTAACTTCTATAACAGCAACTGAGCCTGTATCTACAACAATGTAGAGGATCAAGTAAAGCCCATGGTCTTTTTCGCATTGCTGGAAGATATTCGGCATCTGAAATTTCAAAGAAAAAAAAACCTATGGTTAATTTATCCTTCCTTCTAGGGAATGCTATATCCAGGCCTATTTATCCCTATCTGCATACGCCTTATCCTATCAGTGCTATGTTTTTTTTTATTTTCCAAAGCACACTTTTGTCCCATTTATATGGAATGTATTTTTTGTACCTCTAGGCTTCACTTTAGGGAGTCTAAATTATCCGAATTAGATATGATATGAGGTTTCAAAGGAAGGGTTCGGCATTTGAAATGCGTATAATCCAGTCTACTTAACAGAATGTATCAAATAGATATGAACGCGTATAACTTACCCCAAGATTCGTCCATTGAGGGTAAAAAGAGTTCAATATCTCTTGCTGGGGCTTGATGAGACGGGGTTTGCTCTGTGCTGGATGCGAATTCTGACGAAGTGTCGGGTATTTGCATACGTCTTCCCTCAACTCGACATGAGGTTATTAGTAGAATGGTAAAGAGTAATTTGATCAAGAGTGGTAAATCTATCAGTTCCATCGTCAAATGTGAAATTTGATTGCGCGTTTGTTTAAATTAACTCCTCTGGCCAATTGGATGTAACTCTCTCAAATCGCTCAACCAATGAGCGTTTTAGCTATCAGTTTTATCATATTAACTATATTTATTGCATTTTTTGCTTTCTAGGACGTTTATCGAGTTTATAGAGTGGTGGGACTCATGCCCGAAGCCATTAGCCATTTACAAAGAAGCGAGAATCGTCATTCGGACTTGTTGGAGCACATTTTTGTCAGAGATCTTCAGGTTCGTTCTCACAGTCATTTTAACTTTCATTTTCCCACTTTCTTATTTAATTTTAGACAGCGGCGGAGAATTTCAGTAAATTTATGCAAATGATTGAATCGACGTTGGATTTGGAGGCTGCAAAGGAGGGCGAATATATAATTCGATCGGATTTTGACGATGAGCTCCAGTGTGAGTTATGAGTCTGTGGAAATCATTTCAATTTTTTTATGAGATTTTCTTTACATCGGTATTTCCCGCCATGGTTAGTCGTTTCAATAACATTCTACCGGTTAACCAAATATCTGTTCTTTTATTAAAATGCTGATCTGAATTGGAGTAGCACTTTTCATGTGCAATCTTTTGAATACACTGTTCTATAATAAATCTTGTTCTGAGTATTCTCTGGTGTTAACATATGTGTGGCCATCTGAACGCTTAATTTTTCCTTTGTCTTGAAAGCTTCTCCAAATTTTGATTTGTTGAGGCTTCATACTTTCCCATTTAACTTTGACCCGAACGATTTGTAAATTTGAACCCATATCATCTGCAAAAAAAACACATTGGTACACCACTTGTCCACTTTTCATTGACCAAATAAACAGAGGTGATCTTTATAACCCAAGTCTACTAACACACGCTTCGTTGGGGACTTTTAGCTTGAAACTGATCCTTTGACTGTTGTTTTGTATATGGCTTTTAGGGTCATTTGATCAGGCCGGTAAAAGCCCTTGGTTTGTTCCTTGGAACCCACTCATTTCGGCCAATTGTCCTAAAGTGGATTGTTATTTGAATATTAGTCTAACACAACCTCACCAGGGCTGTGTAAAATTGCTTACTGTATGTTGTTGCAACTGCAAATTTCCTATTTGCCCTGCTATGCGTTGTAGGCTTCTATTGAAAAAGAGAATATTCGCGCCTACTTTTGAGCTCTAAATAAAAATTAAAAGGAATTTTTATCTAGTTTATTTTTTTTTCTTTCTATTTATGCTTGTTGCCTAGTGCTTAGAAGAGCCTTTCTTATGCAAATCGAAGTCCCAACTAGTTCAATTTTTGTTTGTAGGGATTATTTGGCAATTTCCTAATTATCTTATTCTTTTCAAAGCTTTAATAAACAGGGCTTATTTTGCAGTTAAATCCAGATTATGATTATTTATGACGTCTTATTTATTTTTTTATTTCTACAAAAATTGAGTATATTTTTTTTGGAGTTTGTACAAACTCTCACTATTTTGTTATGCATTAAAATAGCACTGAATTCCAAATTAAATACAAAGTTCCCTAAAGTGAAGCTTTTCCAACGCTAATTTTAATCAGAGGAGGGGTCTGTAGGCTCTGTGGAGAAAACGTAGTCCCCTATGCCAATTTTGACAAGTTTGCTTTGGGGAAATGAATGATATTTATGGGGTCGCCCTTATTGTAAATTTGCATTCAACCAATCCCCGTTCGATTAGAACTGACCATTGTGATTGGCTACCCACGCAACTGAATGTGTTACTTTGACTATAGACCCCGTGGTGTCCAATTTATCTCTATCGTGTACGTGGACCAATGCATGGGAAATTTATTCCTTTCCTCCTTCCTTGATTTGTTTTAACAAATAGGGTCAATATAGTCATGTTTTTCCCAATGTATTTTGCTCCCTGCAGATGTTTCTGTGTTCACCACTATGCCAAATTTTTTATTATTATTTCAAATGGCAGGCGTTTTGAATAGATATCATTAGCCCTTTAGCTGACTTTGGGCTTCACAGAGGGGAGGAACATCAAAGTGAAAGAAAGTCGAGAGGGTGGGGGNGGTGAGGAGGGAGACACATTCCATACCAACACTTAAAAGAGATGGGAAATTGCCTGATCACATTTGCCCAACGAAAGTAAGGCCAAACAATTATCTACGACTCCAATTACTTATTTATATTAGTTCTACTAAAAGGGTGAGAGAATATGCTGCCTTATATCGTATTTCCTCTTCCAAAATGGATTAACGAAAATTCCCCTCTTCATTAATAACTTTTGTTCTGAATTTTTTAGGTTCAGATCCGAGGATATCATGATCCTGTCAAAAACCCCAGCGTGCCTTATCAATTTGTATATGCACTCGGAAGTAACTGGAGAAATCTGGTTCCTTTTGCTACATTCAGATTTGAAACTCAATTGCCGCAGGAGGTAAGAATGGCTTGTTATAACAAGTGGCAACAAAAAGTGGTATTAAAGCAAGTAGAACGATAAACATTATAAATTTGGATATAAAGGAAAAAAAATCGAATGGTTTTAATTTTTGGTGTTACTCAAATCATGATAGTTTATTTATATCAAATGGCAGGCGTTTTAATGGTTGTCATTAGCCATTTAGTTGACTTCAGGCTTCACAGAGGGGAGGAACATCAAAGTGAAAGAAAGTCGAGACTGGGTGGGGAGGGAACAAAAGAGTGCTTCAAAGACGAAGGTAGAAAAGGTAGATAGAAGGTGAGATGCGTACCATGGAAGTAGTCGAATATGACATACAGTGGGGTGATGGTAGTTTGAAGTCAGAAGTCAACTGCCGATTAATGGACCTTTTTGCCGTATGAGTAAACGTTGCCCGGGGTGCACCACGTGGAGGTAAGTCTATCGCACACCCCCACTATGCCAAAATAGTATTCCTAGAAAATATAAGATGCTTTTCTCAAAGTAATTATTTTCAATTCAAGCACTTGTGACTTTCATGTAGTTCTTGATTATAAAATCTTTATCTTTTTACTGAGTTCAATTCTGATGTTTCGTACTTTTATTCCAAGTACTTACGATTGGGCTACTACAATCGTAGTGAATAGTAATAGTAAGCAATTGTTTAAGCAGGTTGTAGTGGATCGACCAAATTAATGCAAATAATGAACTTGAAGGGGACTATTGAAGGTGGCAATAAATGTATCAACTAGCAACAGTTAGGGCGTGTTTACAATAAACCACGATATGGAGTCAAGAGAGTAGAAGAGATAAGAAGAATTGTCAGATTGTTTATGGAGGTTGAAATTTTTCAATGACCTCGGACATCTGTAAAAAAGGAGGATTCGATTTGCCTCGACATGACAAATAGTCATTTGAGACACAGAAGTGGAAAGTATTGTTGCACTCTGGGTGGAAGAGCGTGGCTTTCTTATTGGGAATGTGTTTAAAGAATAAGTTTAGAACTTACGCATAGGCTGAGTGTGGTACTTCCTTCGATAGAGTTAATAAACTTTTGACTTCTAGATTAGACTTGTTACACTCTAAAAATATCTGTTTCAGCTATTTTCTGATTTTTTTATTCTTTTCAAGGCATAAAAGACCGCTTGGAGACTGTGGAGGAGGATATATTACGAGAGTTTGAGGAGGTAAGTCAACCGCTCTTTTCGTATTTCAGCCCCCCCTCCCCCATTGTTTAACGAATTATTTATACCCTTCTAACTACATTCTTTCACGCACTTCGAGTTGGTTTGAACTTAAAAATATGCACACCGAATTGCTTTTCTTGCACCGAAATAGCGCTTTTATTGATGAATATTTAAGTATATTAATGCTCACACACACACACTCATTCACGCACTCCCCCGTTGCTTAGCTAATATTGTCACTATGGAGGAAAATGTGGAGTGTAATTACAAACAATGAACGCCTTTAGTGTGCTACTTACTTCTAGTAAATAAAGTGTGTTGAAATGCATTGATATTGCCTCGCGCTGAAATGGCGCTAACCAATGATCATCACCTGTTTCCTTACAGAATGCGGTGTATTTTTTTTGGATCATTCACAATTTTGGAAGCAGAGTGTATGAAATGAACTTTGGGGG
>UZAE01014032.1:0-17247 GCA_900617975.1 Rodentolepis nana | reverse complement strand
GTCATATTCGACCACTTCCATAGTACTCATCTTACCTTTTTTCTGCCTTTGTGTCTGTCCATCTCTTTTACATCCGTGAATCACTCTTCTGTTCCCCCTCTCCAATTTTTGTGACTTTGAAGTTCCTCCCCTCTGTGAAGCCTGAAGTCAGCTAAAGGGCTAATGATAACTATCAAAACGCCTGCCATTGATAAGAATAAACAAATAATTTTTTTCTCATGGAGGCACATTTCGCTCTGTGGCATTCATGGTGGGTTCATTTTTGCAATAGCTGGGTTTGATTGATCGGTTGAATTGCGGGATCAGTCATGCCACCTCTATTTATTTGCACCGCATTGCCCTCCAAGAATACGTCGATGGAGCAAGAAAGTTTCTTTGCACTCGTTCAGTTTTCACTCTTACTTTATGCGTAGAATTCACAGCGTCATATCCTATTCATCCAAATTTTATAGAACAAGATGTTATCTTCATATGTCTGATTTACGTCCTCAGTCATCACATCCCCATGCGCAGCAGTTGACTTTTTTTAATTTAAGCATAAATCTGTTGCTTAATTTTAAGAAAATTATTTAAAAATTTCCTTCGCTTTATTTTCTAATCGAATTTGGGCGAACTATTTCACTTACCACGATAACCTCAGTATTGTGGGCCTTTAACATTTTCAAAGTCTCGCCTAATTTGCCCATCAATTGTGGCATTATAAATCGCATAAAACACTAGTGCCCACAAGTAAAGTAGAGAAATAAACAATTCCTTTGTTGGCTGGCAACAGGTTGTTTAGGAAATGGCAACAACAAAATACACACATTTTGGATTATTATAATGTAATAATAACACTTAGGCCACCGTGGAAGAAGACGGATTGCTAGACTTGGGATTATTTTGGCGATCCACTATGAAATATCGCATCTCCCTCTGTGTGGTAGGTGGGAATTGTAGAAATAGTAACTATTTTTCTCCTCTGGCAAGAAAGCGGGTTGCTGTTCAGAAGATTTACCTTGTGATAAGTGTTTATTATTTAATGATACATGTTCGGTCGGATTCGGGATTTGCTGACATTGCTGACTTGACTAATTTATCTTTTGGCTCGGGGTGGAGAAGGCCCGAAATATCACCTTATTCTAGTAAATTAGAGGTCACAAGATTGAAATTGGCCTTTGCACTCTAACTGTTGATAATGACTAATGTCATTAATTAACATCAATCAATAACTTAGAAGTTGGCTGTTGGAAGAGAGACTGTAGTTGAGGTGGTTGGTTCACTGGCCAATGGGCTCAGAACCCCCGAAATTGAATTCACTCAGGCTGAAGGCTTGACACTGTTACATTAGATCATGAAGAAATGGGCTGCATCCGAGAAGTAAAAAGGCTTAAAACCAGAACTCAGAATTTATCATATCTCAAACTACTTCTCGAACCTCTTAGCTTTATCGATAGTCGACCGCATCACTGTTTTTTAATGATGAGCACCCAAGACGAAGGACTGCAAGAAATTGACCCTGCCGTAGGTACCAAATGAAGTCTAAAATTCCGTAGATTTTATTTTTAAGCATCTTTTTCAAGAGTATATCAAAAACAATGGTTTAATAGACGGTACTGTCTTTCAAACGAAAGCATTCATCAAATATCTGAATAAATGCTCAAAAACTAAAATTCGCCACACTCAAAGAGGGTAATTTAATGAGTCTGGGCATCTTGGAGTCTGTTCCTGAATCTGTAGTTTCATCAATGTGTGTACCACACTCTTCATAAAGTTAACAAATTTCTCAAAATATTTCACTTTTCTTATCTTTAATTTCTTTAAAATCTTGTGATAACTTATGAAATACGTAAAGGCATATGTATCAGATTCATGAGTGCTAATCTTGTCTACTCATTAATTAATTGTTCACAAATTTCATTATTCACAATTCTTATAAACATTTTAAGTCACAACTCAGTGTCCTCTAAATTAAAATCGTTTTGGCAGAGTCAAGTACTTTCACTTTCCTTTATCAAAGTTAGAATTCCCAAAAATCGTAGGACGCTTAGTCATATCCGTAAGCTGAGTTCGCCTTATATTCCACTCTTACCTACCGCGGTATATCTAATTAAGGGTGATTAGAAAGTGGTTACCATAGCTGCCACAAAGATCAGACACTCGGATGCGGTTAGTCTTGGTGGTATGATAAACCATTGACACAGTGAGTGAAAACCTTGTCTTAGTAACTAGCACAGGTACAAATGAGGGCCAGGAGTTCAATTCATACGCATTAATATGATTTAACCTAATTTCCAACCTCATTCGCTATATGGTTCCTTTTATTATATATTGATTATCGAATCTATCTCGTTAAATACATTCATGCACTTTTAACTCTTTGCAGTTGATCGTTCAATTTGTCGATATTTTCCTTAATGTAAGTATTCCGTCTCTGTCTACCTTTATATTTACTGATAATAGAATTCAATGAGTCTATTATTGTTAGTAATTTGGTAACTGTGACAGTAATATTTTAATTAAAAAATACTACCTTGGCCATTATTGCCCAAGGCAAGGGCTTCATTACTTGGGCATGCCATGTAAAAGGGAGAACTGATTCGAAATAAAAGAAATTAATAGAGTTAAGGGCAAGAACCAGATGTGCTGTAACTAACTAGACCTCATTAATTAACTTTTGACCTTGTGGAAAAATTTACTTGAAGGTAATACAGTAGTAAAAATCACAGCCAGACGCGCATTCCCTTTGCTATTTCACCTTGGGGAGCGGAACTCAAATCAGTGAAAAGAAAACGTCAAAAAATTCTAAAGAAGAAAGGAACGAAATGATATTGTGATCTGAGTCACTGTCTCAACGGGTCGCATTTCATTTTGTCAATGGGTTATTTAATTAATGCCAAATTCACTTTTATAAATTCCAATTTCATGATGTCGCCCACGGATTACTGCGCATGCTCTTCAACACGGTGCTTAGTGTATGAATTCTGATATAAAGAGCCCTAACATAGCAGAATTGTTGAGATTTGAGTGGCCATCTTTTCCTATTGATAATTTTTCGATTCAACCTTTTTTCCTGTGACTTTAGAAGTAATGTTTTCAATCAAGTGCATTAAAAAACTGTCACTTTTCGGTGAAAATCGCAAACTTCAATGAGGAAAATATTTTATCCATGGTCCCAAACTAGTATTTTAAAGAGTTACGCCCACTCGTGATGGTTAAAAATGAGATTAACATAAATTATTCTTTCTCTCAAGTCGAAAACGAACAATCAAAAGGAATTTTAAATAAAAGTCAAAACTTTCATTTAAATTAACTCATAAATCTTCTGACCCTTCCTGTACTTCTTGTTTTACTGCTCCAATATGTGGTCTAACAATTTGTATTTTGCATCAGATTTTATTTTGTACATAAATCAATAGCAATTGGTTCCATTAAGTATGCCTGCATGTATTTTCGGGGTGTCTAGGTGATATTGGGGTGCTAACTGCTTCAGCGAAGTGTGACTAATAAACTATCTCACGATTTAATGTAAGGATGAATGAATGGAGGGGGGTGGTGGGGTTGGCGGGGTGGAGGGGGGGGGGACACTGTGATTTATTGTTGCAGTATGACATTTAACTATCATCATTTGGTTTCTTGGACAAGGTGGAGGTTTAAATATCTTTGCAGGTTTCTCAAGCTGAGAAACTGAACCGGAAATTAGATTTACTGCTATTTGTGCTTAAAATATGTAAAACTTAACTTTATTAACACTTAACTACCTATGATAAATGTCAATCAAACTATCACAAAGATCATCTTTAATGTCTGCTTGATCATTAGTGGCTGATTGCAGGTAATAATATCGATACAAATGTTTGAACCCATTTATTTAAAATATTAAATTCTAAAAGTGGCTGTATAGGATTGGAACATAGTTGTCCAGTAAGGTATTTTAGATTCGAGTTTTTAAGTCCTTCAAAGGAATAAATTTCTCTTGCATTTCGTTAAACTAAGTTGTTTAGTTAATAAGCATACCAAATGGCATAATTTATGTCAAGACAGTTCAGAGAACGTGGCAGTACAAAGAATATGACTAATATTCAAGTTCATGGAATACAGATATTTAATTATAGGAAGCCGAACTGAAATGAGCTATGGGGTGAATACTGATAGTGGAAACAATATGAAAGGATTAATAAATTCAATTTTAGCATTTTGGTATCACACATGTCCACTGCGGATTCGCTTTTAAGATATCTGCTCGTTAATGACATTTCGAAAGAATTTGTACGCATTAGAACAAAATTGGAGTTCGGGGTGTGAGATACAGCTATTTGCTAATTGACGTAGAACATGAAAACACTTAACAGTCAAGTTAAAATTTGCTTTAAGTATCTAAATGTAAAGAACCAGATACTTATTATAATCAAATTGAAATTAAATCAGATAACCTAAACGAGTTTTCTGGATTCACACAATATAAAGATGATTCCAGACTTTGATACTCTTAGCCGATGCATCGGATGTTGTTTACCTCCTTTGATATACCGCATTTCAAAAAGAGGGCAACTAAAGCCAATGAGGATGGTATTTTCATCTTCATTGGTACTATTCATTGCTCCATCAAGCAAAGAATGTCCGTTTAAAAGCGGCATTTTGAAGGACCCTCCTTCCCATTTCAATTAGAGAGCAATCTTACAGGGAAAATGCGAAAAAACGTATGAAACTTCATATGTGCATACAATGGCCGTGAAAGGAGTTCAGAAAGGGAGAATGTATCGTTTAAATCTCACCATTATCATTTAACCTTCCCAATTGACGTCCTCTGGGATATTGTGTTAAATGTATCGAAAACTCTGTAGGCTAATGACTGAGGCTTTGTGAGTGTGCGCGTGTGTGTTATGTCTCATTTGTCCTAATCACTTTTTTTCTGTCTTTAGTAAATACTAATCATCCTTTCAATCATCCACTTAACTAATTTATGCGACTGTTTAAATGACCTCAGCGGTAGGCCCATCAGATATTTGCTAAAATTTCATTTTGAATAAAACGGAACGTTTGTTTTGTTTTGCTAAGGAAAAGTTGTATTCAATATAATCTCGAAATGCTAATTGCAACGCAATCCGACGGAGCAATTGTTATTAATTGATTGTTTATGTTTATTTCTTACATTGACTGAAATTCATTTTCCCTAACCATGAAGTCTTCGGATCAAAGGTTTTTATGTAAGATGTGAGAGTGGCGAAGAGGCATGCAACTGTCAACAAAGGATATACTGGAAGAAAGTGTTAAGATTGTTAAATGACCTTTCAGAAGGGCATAGCCATCTTGACTTGGGGCATCAGATGGTAGGAGATTGGAATTAAGACCAATAGTTAAATTAATCGGATGGAATTGTGCACGAAGGGAACATTCATAATTACACTTTTAATTCAGTTTAGTCAATATATTCAGGTTGTAGAGGTCTAGCGCATCTTCTTTGTCAAGAATTTATTGTTTGTGCAGCAAAGAACTGTGTTGTTAATTCGCATCATATTGGCTCAACAAATCATTAAATCAACCACTCAAGGTAGGTATTTATTACACTCTTCGAGAAATTGTATTATTATCTACATTTTTTGGGAACGAGTCGGAGAAAATAGGTTAATAAGAAAGAAGAGGGTGAATGTCTAACTTCGGGAAAAAAATTAATTGTTGCTGTTATTTTAATACGGCAATGACCGAATTATTTTTTGCTCTCTAATGTAATTTGTCCACTCTTTTCCCTTCTGTTATGAGTCTAGTACCAATTGGGCTTATTTTGAAAGAGGACCGTACGGTCCTTTTGGGCGTTTGAGGATCAATAATTTTTTTCAAGAGCTGCTTTGATTTTGGCATCAATATTACGGATCGAGCATTGGAAGTCCGAATTATTAGTTGAACCTGGGGATCTGTGATCTTACCAACGTAGCTATACCCGAATTAGCAGTGAATCTATTTTCATATTCATTTCTTTGATGTTTATTTAAACACAGCTCTATATCCAAATCTCTAGGTGGAGATTAGCCTATTGAATTACTCAAAGTGAAATACCTTACAAAGACTGGAATTACTGTAATTAATTGAATTCAGTTAAAATAAAATAAATCAATTCAAATTGAAATCTAACATGATGTATATAAATCATATGACTAGGTCAGCCATTACCGTTTAACCGGTGTCTTATTACAATATATACATGTGTTCAACTTCTTCCCAGGTGAACTAGAGACTCAAAAGTAAGACACATTAGGGTACCTGTTTGTACCCACCATTCATATCTGGGTCAATTTTTAGCCATGTCCAAATCCATTGTTTAACTGATGTCGCTAAATCGAGCATAAATAAGGTAGAAAACATATGAAAAAGAGGGCAAAGACAAGTCATTCTCGCCCCCCCCCCTTCACCTTCCCCTTGTCCATCAAACTAGTCTACACAGAAGATATTATACTGACATGTGTCAGGTGAATTGGAAGTGTGAGAAAACGATATGCCAACATAACATTCACTGGTATATTCCAAATCGTGAGAGCAACAGGAAATATTGATCTTTCTCCCAATTAAAAGCATGACTCTGTAGGGAATGAGGGGAGATTAGAGACAGGTAGAGGCTTGACCAAGATATCAGACTGTTTACCTTCTAGAGAAGGGGGGGGGGAGAGTTGCCTGATTGGCGTTGATGAGTTCAACCCCCTCCCTCTCCGTCCCTATCTCTCCTCCTAAATGATATATCTTGTCAAAAACTAATGCATATTTATTAGTGAGTCATTTTATGAATTATCAGATTGCGGAGTACGATAAAGTGTTTTTGAGTTGACTTCTGCTACCCATTTAAGAAGAATGTTACCTCAATAAACACTCCAGGTGTTTCATTTCATTGATTAATTTCTAAAACCTTTAACTATTCTTGCATGACATTCAGTGACTCCTCCCTTCTATGCACCAAGTAATAGATTTTTGAACCCCATAGTATGCCAATGTCTTAGCCTCTTCCTGATTTGAATGAGGTGGTTCTTTTACCAGTCTACTCCTCAACGATCCTTGGTTCGGCACAGCGTTATCATAAAGCCAGCCACACTATTTATGTTACAATACTTGAATCCTTGGAGAATTGACTTTGTGAATAGAAGTTCAAACACCTGAGTGAAAACAGTGAGACATTAAAAGAGGAAAATGAAATATTGAATACATATTCGTTTATTTATGCTATTCATTTAATAATAAGGGTTCTAAAACAAAAATCACTTTTCTATTCCAATTCTAAAATAACAAAAGTTCTGCCTTTTATTTTAAATCGATTCAGTTTAAGACGCATAGGCTTAACTTATATTTGAGGTTGCTAAGGTTTTCGAAATTGTGCTCATCGTTGATTGATTGCAAAAGCATTCATTGTGTGTGGTTAATTTGTTTCTTTGTTCCTGTAAAATATTTGAGTCATTCACTTTCTTTAAAGTCGTAACTTACCGGCAATTTCATTTTATCTTGCGATAAGAAAGGACACCTGTCACCCATAACGACTGCGACAGCGTGCAACTCAATGTCTTGTAATGAATGACAACTGAATGGCAGAAATCTAGATCCCACCACGCATTCTTTAAATTTATTGGCCAATCGCTTAAAACATTTAATTGTGTAGCACGTATTTAATTTTTTTCCAGTATTGTATTGCTGTTGTTAAAGGGGCCAAGAGGAATAAAAGCTATGTGCAGATTTGGAAAAATATTTGCCTGTTGGTGTTTTTTTCCTCGCGAGTCAGAGATGCAATCTGTCTGCGTGATCTTATGGGAAGCTATAGGTTCCAATTAAATGCGAAGCTTTAGAAAGCAGCTTTCTTGTCTATTGATACATTTTTAATGAACAAAACCCTATCAAAATTATAACTTCTAAAATTCCGCTTAGAATGATGAAAATATTTAACTAATAGTAAAAGTATTCCAAATATGGATTTGTCCTCCAGGCTGTCATTAAAATAGAAAAGTGAAAAGACTCGATTTTGTCTCTCGGTCAATTTAAATCGCGGTGACTTGACCAACCAGAGAATTAGGAAAATCGGTTAGAAGCTCTGAATATTATGGTCAAAACCTTACCCATGAAGCTGGATGTCATTTCATGAAAGATAAAAAACATTGGAACATTTTAATGCTAATTATTCCCCTTTCGCCAATGCAAACAACCGAATACTGCCATATTTCCAAGAAACTAAGACATTCGATACCTTGGATTTACCATCTGCTTCTTCTCCCTCCACTTTCATACCTTCAAGCACCTTCAACACTAAATAAAGTCATCACTTTAGTGATATAAGGCCTCGATCGATTTGCAATTTACAATATGTTATTGCCAAACCGCACTTACATTAATATCTAATGTTGATTCTGTACTGTTCATAACATTAAACAGCAAAATACCAGATTATTTCCTCTCAAATTGGAATTATTTTAATTGAATAAAGGCAGCAATTCCAAATCAAATCTACAAAATTAATGTCGTTTTAATCTTATTTTCCTCCAAACCAGATTAAATCTTCTCATCAAGTATACTTTCATCCAAAAACACGCGCACATTTCTTGAGAACTGCAAACGCCTATAAGCTCAAAAAGTATCTACTGCGTCTGAGTCACTTATTAATTTGGATTCTTTGCTTGAATGCCTCAAATTTACTGTCCCACAGTTGAGCACGAAAAGGTTTCCACGTCATAGCTATGTCGGATTTTGTAATTATTTAGAATGAGTTTGTTCCTTAACTGCGAATTTGAACCCTCTTTCTATCGAATGTGACCGTGAAATTATAATAAGCAAACATTATTTTGCTAATTTTAAACTGTAGTTCTAAGTACCGATTTTTTTATTTCTAGTTTACTTAAAATCATTTTCCCAATACATGTTAATTAATAGAACTTCATCAGACGGTCCTAGAATTTAAGCTAGCGTAACTCCATAGGACGATTGCGATAACTTTGATAAAACAATACTCGGCTCTTTCTTCCAGGTATTTTAATTGTGCTTATGAATACTACGTTCCATTTAAAACTTAAGCCTTTCTTCATTCAAATGCATGATGACAACGAGAATAGATGAGTAGGACCAACCAGATTCATGGAAGACAAGGCAGGAGATTATATTCGTTGCTAGGTGGATTCTAAGCACTGTGAAGAGAATCAAGAGAATTGGAATAGGAACTACTAGACTGCTGTTGCTAGAAGTAGGCAACATAAAAAACACCTGACCTGATTGCTCTCGAACAGTAGATTTCATCAGAAGTGCTGGTGAACTGGGTGATCAAATTTTGGGCTTTGTCGATACAGGTAATTCAATGTGTCAAACTCCACTAAGAAGCTTGCACTCAATGTAGACCTTCGCTGCTACTCATTTAAACAAGCATCACGGAGATTAACCTCTCAAGCAAATAAAATGAAGAAACTTCTGACTAAAGTAAAGCATCCTTCTCGAAACGCCCAATTTGTTTCTTTTCCTATGAGAGAAAAACTCGTCAATAAGAAAGAGACGACAGGCATTATTATAAATGGTTTTCGGACGTGTATCCTCCACCACCGAAGTTGATGTGATGTGTTGTGGTGCCTTAGCATATTTCTTTTAAAAAAGGGACATGGAGTGGAGTCCAAACGCCTGTATGGAATTGAAGATCACTGTAACAGTCGAGTCCTGGATAACTAACGAAAGTAGCGAATAACATATGACAAGGAATGGTGGCAGGTGAATACGCAGGTCACCTCCCCTCTCCCCCCCCCCCCCCCCCCCCCCCCCCCCCCANGGCCCCCCCCCCCCCCCCCCCCCCCCCCTCGCACTACCCGCCTCTCCACAACTCAAGGAAAAATTGAAGTAGTCGTGGTCCAATTTTATGATTAGCCTCCGAACTACTTAAATCTTAATCCAGTATACGGAGAACTATTTTAGTTTACTGTACTGATTTTTAATTCAATGATCGTGAACACGAAAGTAATCGAGGTTAGTAGGAACATTATCCATTTTGAACTTTCAATCCTTAACACATGCTGAGGGGAATTTTTCGAATCATCAAACCCACATCATATTTAAAAACGATACTTACATTTTTCCGCAGTCACTTATTAGACTATTCCTACAGTCTTTTTACTTTTATTTAATTTAATTGATTAATTTCCTTATCATATGTTGGAATAAAGCTTGTCGCATTGTATTCATGAGTGTAGATTCTTCACAACAAATGATTTCTTTACAAAAGCTAAAAACGTTGTTCCACTTGAAGTCTAACTCGTTATGATAAAATTTAATTTTCCATCATTTAATTTTAAGTTCGCAAAAGTTGAATTACCGCAATAAACGCCAGCATTAAAAGAAAGCTCAAATAAAACTCGCTTAACGACGATCTAGTTTATCGTTTTCCGCCGTAATTTTTGCTTCCAGTCTTATCTATTATCCGGTTAGTTTAAAATATTATCTCGCAGTAGCAAAAACTGTACCCCTGTCATTCTTAATCCTTAGTCTTCAATCGATAAAAAGTTAAATAATTTTAAAATATGACTTTATATTATTGATTGGTGCGCAACATATATACTTTGGTAATTTCTGGTTATCTATTGATACTGTTTTCAAAAATTGACCGTTTTTCCGAAGCTGCTATATTTTATTGATGGAATAGAAATTTAGTTCGAGGCACAAAGCATTAATAAAGGTTGAACGTATTTTAATTCAGGTTCAACCTTTTCGATTTTGAATGGGAATCCTTTTGATATTTTACCTCAAGGGAAAGTTTCGCTAAACACTACGGTTATTCAATTATATTGCAGTAATTAAGTAATTTTCAAGAATTTATTACCTGAATTTTAGATATGATGAATAATAACTGCCAAATTTAAGAACCATCTATGCAGTATTTATTCATAAAAATTAGTAGAATTAGCGGAAGCAAGGGTTTTTATTCTTAAATATGATAAAGGAGGTAAGGGTCTTTCGTTCTCTTTATTAGATTGAGTTGGATCAATATTCTCTTACCCTTAGTCCTAAGACATTAATTTGTGAGTTCTTGTCATTTTAATGTGGTGCACATTCGATTGCCAGTGGAGAATTTGCTATGTCGCAGTTTAACTAGCCAGAAATTTTAATAGAAAACGTTCTAGCCATCTTTATGATCGGTAAAATTTAAAGCGCCGTTCAACGTATCAACTAATGTTAGAGTTAATTGTTCAGAAATTTTAACAGAATGATGCAAATCAAGTGATGTGCACTACATGGCATTCAAATAAGTGTGCTTTAATTGTTTTTGAAAGTAGATTTCGATTGTTGATTTTAATAATGCATCTTGCTTTCCTATTTAGGCAGAGTGGCTGAATACTGTTGCTATGGCTATTGCATCGATCTTCTAAGGCATCTGGCAAACCGACCGTCAGGTCCTCATGAGAATGCGACTTCCTTCACATATGAGTTGCACCTGGTCGGTGATGGACAGATGGGCGAAGAGTTGGTCAGTGCGATGAATGAGACAAAGGTCTGGTCAGGTATTGTTGGCGAATTGACAACAGGATTGGCAGACCTCTCTGTTGCTCCAATGACTATCACGCCTGAACGGGTCACTATTTTAGAGTTCACGAAGCCTTTCAAGTATCTTGGGATGACAATTCTAGTAAAGAGAGTGAGTTAAAATTTTATTTCTAGAAATTCTCTTCGAAAAACGATGAAGTCATTAGCAAATTTTACCCAATGTCAAAAGCAATTTATAATTGACTAACCAGTATTAATACAAGACCTTAAGTTGCAAATAATTCTTTTGTCACGTGCTACATAAGCCTTATGCTCTAAAGGCCAAACATTATTTCATGACATAAGAGATTTATAACGGTCAATAATGTGTGGAATTACCTTTATAATGCAAAAAGGAGCAGAAAATCATTGGTTTTTGAATGTGTGACTTTAAAATAATCAAATCACACTTTGTAGCAATCTTTCAACATCTTGGTTTGGGCTAAATAAGAGTTATAATGTTTATGGTGTTGTGAATAATTGTAAGCGCAAATTAAGATAAGAATCCAGACATACTTTGTTAATTTCCCGACCATAGCAGCGTACAGTGTGAACCTGGAATAAATTTTGACATGCAATCTTAACTTGGAGTTCGTTTTAATTTTTGTAAGTTTAGGTTATAATTGTACAGTGAATTTTGCAATTAAATTTCTCAAATACAAAATCACACGTTTAGAGGACCTAACACTTGTTGAAGATCATTTTATGATCGTGAAATTAAGTCGACTTTATATTCCTAAATTTAGTTGTTAAAATTGATTGAAATAGAATGCAGGTTGTTTGCTCTGTAACCTAATTTGTTGCAGTTAGACAAAATGAAGCAGGTTAAATGAAAGACTGAGATATGTTGAGCTCAAAACGATTTTTGCTTAAATGTGCTTATAAAAGGTGACAGTATGTTGGGCAATATGAATGTTCCCTTGTAGGTTTCAAGTTTGCAATAAAGACACCATATTTTGTTTCAACCTTAAAGCAAAAGGTTCCTCGAAGGTTTCAGAATATTAGTTGTTGTCTAGAAGTTTCCCGATAATTATAACTTGTGATATACGGTTGCTTTGTCATGACCTTGTTATTCAGGCCCAATTTCTATTAATCCAAATTGAAAGACAGCATCCTTAATTTCTTTCATCAATTGAAGCTCATTCACTGTGAAAAAAATTGGCCATTGTTTAGACACTTCAATCACAAGATATGCACGAGTGGGATTTGAATCCATATCGATAAAAAAAGGCGAGGAAATTTGCCTCAAGTAAATGTGTTCCCATAACCACTGAAGTGTCACTGTCACTCAGTGGTTACTCATCATCACTCAATCTATTGTGTCAGTCTGAATAATTTTAAATTGTTCCAAAGCTCTCTCTCGCCCTATCTCCTTTGTACAAAGTCCTGGATGCTAGACACACGTTTCTGGTTACTTGAGCATGCATTTTTATGAATTTTGTCCCATTTCTATGTTCCTCAGACACACTCAGACATATTATTCGGACGTTGTCACTTCTGTCCTCCATCGTTTAGAGTTGGATTTTTATCCATTTTTCCCAGTTTAGATACGATTTTACACTTCAAGGGAATAAAAAAGATAGCTGTTTGTAAATTAGGTTGCAGTAGCGAATCATATAGCGTTCAAGCCAATAAATGGAAAAGGAGGTATCATTATGCCATATATCTGTTAATCGAGCAATAAATTCAATAAGTGTTATAAAGATGTATCCCGATAAATTTTTTCGATCTCTGACATTTTAAGTTGAGGGACGGTGAAATTTGTGGACTTCGTTCTCTTTATCGTTTGACTTATATTTACAACCAAGACATCTGATATATTTACGTTATACCCACTATGCTTAATACTTCAATGATGCAATGCTTCATTCTGGGCAGCACTGTATACTATAATGGGCTTTGTAATTGTAAGCTTTCAAAAATGTGTACTTATCCGTTCTGCAAGCCAAAACTATTAGAGATATTCTAAAAGAAGAATAGAAATGGATGAAATACGATGGAAAGTTTGGGTTTAAATTGTAAAAGGATTAATAGCGTATTTGGCTTAAATATACCTAAGTAAACTTCTGTTTGAACTGAAATAGCAAAAAATTGTGAATGTCTCATCTGCCTTCTAACGACCTCTTGCCATAGACATATTCATTCCACGCAAATAAAACTTGTAAAATATCTGTTGCCTTTCCGTGGACAATACAGTTAGCCTAATTACGAGGACTGAATAGCATATCTGGACATAGGATTCAAAATTAGTGATTTTGCCAATGAAGCTCATTGATATCGATTCAGGAAAAATCCATAATAGAGAACAACTTCAATTTACTCCAGTGGCTACTTGTATTTTAAAAAATACTGTTAGTCTTCTCTTCCTGCTCTTGGTACTAAAAAAATATTAAAGGTTATAGATGGTTAGATATAAACACCGAAATAACTGAACTGCCCTTAGTAATCTGGACATAATTCATGAATTCTGAGTATTTGGCATTACAAAGTGAAAGTTACTCCTGGAACGAACACAAGTAACTAAATGTTTCCATAATTTTACATAGCTAATTGCTCTTGGTGCCTCTTCTGGACTCCATCTTCCTTTTACTACTTTATTGCTAATTACTTCGTTATGATATTTATGCATGAATAAAGCTTAAAACTAATTTTGTACAAGTTGACCAATTATTATATGATTTGAAAATTTTTTTGAGATTACTGAAGAAGAAGTGTTTTAACAACTAATTTCGCTTGTTGGTTAGGCGATTTTGAGAGGGGCTTATTCCGACAGGCTTTTATTGGCCTTGAAAAATATTATTATTTCCAATACCTCAACTTGAATTCTATTTGTCATCTTCCGCAGAATTAAGCGAGTCTGAATTTAGACAAGTATGCTTTCAAGCTTTGTAGCACAAGACAGTTGAAAGGCGACTGTACATTTTATATCGTTCTATCTGCACCCGGCATCCATTCGAGTTGTTGTCACGCAAACTGAAAATCAATCTTTCCTTCTCTACCCTCCCTCCCTCCCTCCAACACCATCGCAAATACTTTTTTTGAATTTTTACATAACTTTCATAACTTTCTCCTGAATTTTATTACTGTGTATATGACGGCGTGCATTTGATAAAGATTACAACGTCTATTGATGCTATCGTGCACCATAAAAGTGCATCTCTAATGAACTAGGTGACAGTTTACGGTGACTTAATCGTGTTTTTCATTTCCACTTATCTCATAATGGCCGGAGAGAAAAAATCAGGGCTTAAAACTGAAAGTTATTATAGTGGGAAATAAATACCATTTTACCATCTCTAGTGGTTAACACGCAAGTAATATTGGAGCTTAACTAACTATCAAAATCATCTGGCAAATATGACAGCAGTTATTGTAACCAAATCTACTTAACTTGGTTTCTTCAGAGTGTTCATCTTCTTTTAAAATCGGACAACAATGGATCAGATGGGAACTGAGAGAATGAGTGAGTACAATTTTTTTTTCGGTTGAAAATTGGCATCCATTGAAGCTGTCAACCGAACATCCTGAAAACTGCAATCAAGCCTGGCGAAAACGATCAAGCCAAAGGAGCATCTACACGTGTCATGTAGAAACCTGATTTCAAGAGAAAAATCCTCGTATTTTGGCACTCCACACCGAAGCCATGTGGTCTTATTTGTTCAAATGAAAGTAATGAGCTGTGCTTCATTTACTTTCAAACACACACAGAGAACCCGACAAAACATGTTTGCGACAGTTTCTCGGCATTTGTGTTTGGGTTATGTCGGAGGTTAGGTGAGAAGAAAAATCTATCCCTCTCTCCCCCATTCTCGCGCTCTCTCGCTAATCCTCCTTGTCATGGATAATAAAACTAGTCAGTTGTTTTTCACTAATAATTACAAAATCGAGTGGCATTAAGTGTTCGAAATATATTCTCTAGAACTCTCGAATATTAACGTCAGTCGCCATTAAAGATAAACAATGCATCTTCATAATTTAACGTATGGGACTGTAGCTTTTAATTAAGGAATCGTTGCAATGAGAAACTAGTTACTTTCCGAAATCGATATGGCCTTCTTTAAGTGGATTCTATGCTTTAATACTAGACTGTCGGTGCAAAAGTCACCAAATCAATACTCATCCATACACAATCAATGGTGGGAACGGTCAGAGATTTGTAAATGGACGGAAGAATGCTAGTTCCACACGAGAACAACTTTGGAGCAACCTGAATGTGCTCAACGCCTGCTAAATGCGATTGGGAATATTTTTAACAAACAGTCTTATAAATTCCAGTAGGAAATCGAATTTCCCAGACCTTCTGTTCTTATTCTTCTTCCTCACCTTTCAAAGGATTTTGCATTTCAAATTACATTGCAAGCAGGATCCGGTTAAAATCTGTCAAGTGATTTCCTGCTTCTCCTTAACCTCATCATAACCTCGATTGCCAAACGTTTTTGCAAGTGAAAAAAATTCACTTGACCTGAAAGAAACATCGTTAGATGTGATAGTTAGGTAAATGAATTTTGAAAGTAAGCAAGTATTATTACAATGGAGGTATATTTTGCCTATTTATATTAAATAGGGGGGTTACTAAAATGAAATTGTTCACAAAAAATGGATTAACATTACCATAGAGTCAATAAAAATATCGAAATGTATAGTTCTTAAAAACGACTTAGATTTATTACTTTTATTTTAATTAAAGAGGCTTATAGGCTACAATCTCTAATAGGTGAACAACTGATCAAAATCAATTTTAGTAAATTTTCATTAAAATAAAGTGTGCTAAGATTTGATTTACTTCTGTTTGTTCAACTTCAGTTCATATATTTTAAGTCGCTACTAGCATTAAATTGCGTCTAATTTAATTGTCTTAATTGGAGAAAGCAAAAATTAGTCACACAAACGCCAATTCACTGAATAAGCAAATATCTAGTTCAAATCTAACATTGCAACCTTAATTTATGATAAACTGGCAGACAGTAAGGAATTCTTTAAATTTTGAGGCGGTAATAAAAGATTGTTTATTTACTCTTTTCCTGATGTTTCGGTCAGTTACATCGTCCAGACAGCCCTAGGACGAAAACTGATATGGGATTGGAAAAACGCTGACAACAAAACACGCGTAGGAAAGCTTCTGACTTCTGTCAGAAGTCGTTAAGTCTAGGAATTAAATTATCGTCTTTTTCCATATAAAGGCTCAGTCTAGCGTTAGCACAACTATAAATACGGCTAATTTTATTTGCAATTCGTCCCTTAGTCCAGGTAGGATAGACTCTGAATGTAAATGCTTGAATTTGATGTTATATTTACTGCGCTGTGTTTGGGATTAAAATAAGAAAATCGCAATTTGTGTATGCTTTTTTATATACAATGAATAAAGTTAAATATAGTAATATCAAATGGCAGGTGTTTTGATAGTTATCATTAGCCCTTTAGTTGACTTCTGGCTTCACGGAGGGGAGGAACATCAAAGTAACTTAAGGCAAAAGGGGGGGAGGAACAGAAGAGTGTTTCAAAGATGTAAAAGAGACAGACACAAAGGTAGAAAAAAGGTGAGGTGCCGGTTAATAGACTGTTTTGCCGTATGAGTATACGTTGCCCATGGTGCATCACGTGGAGGTAAGTCTATCGCACACCCCATGAATAATGGAAATGGAGTGTTTTGATATTCATCGGTAAATAAATTGTGAACGGTAAAAAATAACTATTCCTTTCTAAATGGGCCATCGAAGAGTGGAAGTTTCACACCACTGGGGCTCCACAGCG
>UZAE01014031.1:0-15153 GCA_900617975.1 Rodentolepis nana | reverse complement strand
CTTATTTGAAATCGGCAATGACTTAGTTGCCAACCGAATACAAAGACAAACAGCGGCTCATCCTAAACCACGACGAATTAAGAACCTAGGTACAAGAAGAGCCTAAGCTCAATTAGGACAATTTTTACAACATTGCTTAGGCCAATAACAACACAATCAAGACTCTCTTAAGAACAGAATATTTCGCTACTCTCGAGCTCCTTTGAGAAGTCTCTCTCGACCTCTTACAATAAAGCCTCCTACAGCCTATCAGATAACAATGACAATTTGCAAAAAGTCCTGACTAGAAAAAATGCATCCAAACGTGGATGGAGAGGCCCCACTTGTTAGAACAACAAGCTCACTCTTCTCAGGCACAGTTAACCACTAAGACTTCCATCACCCAACTTCCAGTTGACTTAACTTCTACCAAAAACCGTAGTGATCGAAATGCCACACAGTAGAACGGCATTCTCAACCATGACATCTAATTTAGTGCAAGCAAACTTTAAATTCTTTAAAAATAACTCTTCATGTTCTTACAAGTTAAATAGTAAGAATCCTTATTGTCACCCAATAAATCCTTCTCCACCTTTGCCTCAAATTGACAGCCACTCACATCTGTTTGCACCAAGAATAAAACACCGAACTTATAAATGAACGAACATTAAATTTGAGTGCGTATAAGCAAGTCAACTAACCTGAATTTACATAATGTTTCGCTTCCACATCGAGGTCTTTTATTCTTTCACTTATTCCTTTCCATTGCCTACTATCGTACATATCATTCCCTTTCATATCATATATCACTTCGGCGAGATTACCAGAGGGGAAAAAGGCCTTGAAGGTCTAAAACAGTAATGCTGTGTTAATTTCAAAACCAAACATGGGAAATTTCGACAAAGTAGATGGTAAATTTACCAAATCTGCATTGAGCCTTAGTTTCCATTGTGGACGAGCACTTACTGAGAAACCCTTGAATACAACGAATTCTGGTCTAGGCTCACTTTTGTCGCTAAACAGACCACTTTTGATCAGAGTATATTGATCTTTATTTATCCACCTCAATAAATTGTCGAGCATATTGATAGCATCTTGGGGAAGTTGATCTGTTCTTGCTGGGCCCTTTGTCAGGTAATCCAATATAGGCTGAGCCGATATGGTTCCGACATATTTGATAATATATCTAAGTTTCACATTTTCTCCCTCAGTCTCCGGTAAGGCCAGTGTAATGGGACTGTCATTAGGGAATCTATTATTATCTAAAGGTTTCAGCGTGTAGAGGAACCTTTGACCGTCAGAAAACACATCCCGCCCCATTCTACAAATTAAAAAGGCGTTTCACATGGGCAAATATATTAAAACAATAACATTAAAGATCTCTACTGCTTTATAAAAGCCATTTGCAGTCTTATCAAGCTGAATCCAGGCTGGAGGAGGATACGTACACAATGATTGAATGTGCAATGGGCAAGTTCTCGATTCACCCTAACATTCACAAAATTTGATCTTACTACGAAGATATCTCCCTATTTTACTGTTTCTGAAGGTCTTCACACAAACGATTATTTTTCAGGTATTAGACTCAACCAAGCACAAAATTACGCAACTTACAGATTAAAGACATGTGGCATGTGTCTTCTTAGACGGTTAACCCTGTCCGTCAGTATTTTTTCTTGATTATTTTCGTTAACTGTAAACAAATTCACAGGTTGAATGTCGTAACGATGTATAAGTGTGTTGCCAATCTCCAGATCCCAACAATTGACCACAACCTTCGTTGGTTTACCCACTTTACCGTTGGAGGGCCGGTTTGGCAAATAGCGCTCACGTGAGAGAGAAATCTCCCTAGAAAGGATTCGAGTTGATGGAATCCATTCAATAAGATAAATCTTACATCGATGGGCTAAAAGAGGAAAGCGAAAAATGTAAGCCAATATGAAAAAGTACGTTAACTAGTAGACGAGGTGTACTTACCTTTCGGATTCGGTGATAGAGAGCGATTCCATATCTTTTGCCAAACTACAAATTCCATTTGATGGAAGAAAAAAGTTAGCTAATAAGCAGATAAACATTATTTAATGAAAATTGATTAACCCTATTTGAATACTTCTACTCTAGAATCCAAGCAACTGTATCAGAAGAAATAGACCTCACTATTTCAACGGCGATTGCTATTTTCCATGAAACAAAGCTAAACTTAAAATGGAGACAATTCGCAAATCTTTGAATTTCGGTCATCAAACTGATAGAGGCTTCTAGTGTCCCACAGTCCTGCTTGAAGACTTCATTCAGTACATTAACACTAATTGGTAGATAGGATAAGAGGAAGCATTCACCACCACTATCACTAATAATTGGAACTAAGCACCAAAGAACCCATGGGAAAGTTGAAATGAGCCAAAACTTACGACTGATTCCCGGAAGAACCTTGGCCTTTACCACGTTTTTTGCGTTTACTATTTCCACTATTTCCCGATTCACCTGTTGGTTGGTCCCCTGGTGGCGGTATTGAATGCGACGCGATAGGACCAGACTTTTCCAGCGGAAGTTCAGAAGAAACAATAGGTGGCGTAGTCGTTTCTACATCTCCTGCTGGTGTTGAAGATGGAGAAAAACACCGAATATCACCTCTATCACCCCAACCACCTGCTCCACGTGGTTGTGCTCGACCCCCACGGCTTGAGCCATAACCGCCCTGACCTTCATTTAGACCACCGCGCGAGCGTCCACGATTGCCTCCACGAACACGGGAAGGATCTTGGCCACGACCACCTGAAGCACCACGATATCCACCTTCATTACCACCACCACTAGGTCCAGAATGAAATCCTTGACCACCCCGATGACCACCCGGAGCACCACGGTGTCCACCTTCATTACCACCACCACCACCACCACCACGAGGTCCAGATTGGTAACCTTGACCACCTCCACGACTTCCCCGACCACCACGGTTTCCACCTCTATCAATACCACGTGGCCAATCTCTGTCTTGGCTGAAGAAATTAGTGTCGAAAACAATTAAAACACCCAAGTAACATGCGAACTTTGTGAATCAAAAATAACCATACCCTCTAGACATCTTATGATAATAGTGAAAACTCTAAAAGATGAGGCCGCTGTATTTAAGAGAAATAAAAAGGCTACGAGGAAGCACAATAAAACGAAAGAGAGATACGAGCAAATCAAACAATGAAGGCGTATGGCTGCTTAAACAAATCATTCACTATTTCAGGGTCATGAGCTTATTAACTCAATACAAAAGGTAAGACTGTTATGACCATAAAATTTATTTAACTTGTTATAATTTAATTTATATAGCTTAAATGATAAAAAAATTTTTACCAAAAAATTATAATATTCCATTACCATTAAAAATAATTACTCAAATAGAACTAAATGCAACTAACAAAACGTCAGATGGCCTNTATTGTGTATGATAAATTTATTTAAAATTGGTATCGAAATCCTATACTTTTTAAACTTGGAGGTTTTAGGCATATTCAATGATGCTTTTACGAATTCCTTGTCATTCATTCTGTTTCCCGATATTGCCCAGGTTTATTGGTTTATTTCGACAGCGATGGTAGCGATGAAGTAGCAAAACATTATGTAAATTCAGGTTAGTTCCCTTGCTCATACGCACTCAAATTTAATATTCGTTTATTTATAAGTTCGGTGTTTTATTCTTGGTGCAAACAGATGTGAGTGGCTGTCAATTTGAGGTAAAGGTGGAGAAGGATTTATTGGGTGACAATAAGGATTCTTACTATTTAGTTTGTTAGAACATGTTGAGTTATTTTCAAGGAATTTAAAGTTTGCTTGCACTAAATTAGATGTCATGGTTGGGAACGCCGTTCCACTGTGTGGCATTTCGATCACTACGGTCTTTTCTAGAAGTTAAGTCAACTGGAAGTTGAGTAATAGGAGTCTTAGTGGTTAACTGTGCCTGAGAAGAGTGATTTCATATTTAGTGCCAGAGCATTGTTATTATGTGAGAATCCATATTTGTTTGATAGTTTCATGCTTTGGGGCGCTTCCCCTACTCCTCTTGAAGTGGGATCTGCGATTTTATAGACAGTGGTTGCAGCTTGTTTTTCTAACATATGCAGCCTATCCTTCCACGTTTGGATGCATTTTTCCTAGTCTAATCTTTTCAAGCTTTTGGATTTTAGTGCCTTTGAAACGATCGTTGTGCTATCGGCTTTCTCTCCTCATCTTTCTAATCTCTATCAACTCCAGCTACACTTGACCGCCGTGGGGTCATTGAACTACAACAGTCAGAGTGCATGCTTCGGGAAAATGGACATCTGTTTCTTTACTAGGCTTATCTCCAATATTTCACTATTCTCCAATCCTTGATAAAGCATAAATAAAACTAAAAAATGAATCATTATTCTCATTTATTACTTCATTATTATATTAATATTTGTTAAGTCGAATCATTCTAAACATATTCTAATTTAGATCCAAAATATTCTTTTCTAACTTAAGCACTTATAAGATTCACTGTTATGCAACTGCGGCCATTTTTACCAAAATTCTTTGATATTAGTAAACTTTTGTTTGAAACAGGTTAAAATACCACAATTCCATCTATTGACAAGTACTTATATTTACATCTCCAAATGTAATAAAATGTTCCGCTATTAACATTTCTTAATAGTCAGAAATCTGTTAGACGACATGTCGTTAACTGCATAAATTTACACGCCGAATGCCTTTCAAAATGATCGAGTTACATGTAGCTAAGATAGAGATCGCACTTTCTCAATAACTGGATTTCGGTTGATAGATGTTACAATTAAATTGAAGTGACATAGGTATGAGTGTGGGGTATTGAAATTCGATTATTGGGAGATTAAAAAGAAAACTATATACTTCACGAAAATGTGCAAAACCTAATAATTCCGGAGCTTAAATTATAGTAAAACTTCTGAAGTTCAGGTTTCATCACCCCCTCTTCTAAACTCTTGATCATTCAATAAGTGGTTGAATTCGTGGAATATGCAACACTCAATCGAACTTGCACCAATCAAACTAGTTCAATTAGGTACATCTTTTAAAAATTGCTTTAATAAAACAGTTGAAACCTCTTCAGTAAGCTCTGAAAAGTTATCCATCAGTGCTTGAATTAAACCTACCACGATGTTAACACAAATACACTTAGGTATCAAGCTATTTTATTCCGAATTAAGAAACAAATCACTTACTGCTCAGAAATAGGATTGAAACGAATGTGATGACGCTTTTGCACAACGATAAAGATGATTTTAGGTTCATATCCAGGTTGATTATCAGTTCAAGCTTTTTGAATATCTCCAAGCTCTGATTCCAGCACTTGATAGAACTGTCCCTATGGAACACCAACTCGATAGACTATTATTTTCGTAGGTAGTCTGCCATTATTATCCTTTCCAAAAGTCTACACAGTATATGCAATTCAAAAATGCGCTTATTACCTCCAAAAGGTCCGTAAATATGTCCTCCATTCCATTTATGCACTCACGGACCAATTTGTGTTCCTGTTGTCTAACCACTGCAGCATACTTCATCAGGTCTGGAGGAATCGAGGCCACAACAGCTGCAACAGATTTTTGAATGCTTGCGTTTTTAGAAGTTGGATGTGTTACATCAGCACCGGCAACCATGATGATCTCCTTTCCCCACCAATCTGATAATTGACTGACTTGCCAATTCGAGCCTCCCAACTTTCCATTTATTTTCAGCAACAAGTTGCCTGAAATGCGAAAGCACATTTTTGCAAAATGCTTCTAAGACATTTTCGCTATCGAGATATGACCAACTAATCGATAATAACTCGTCTTTGAATGCTCTCATCTTTGACACGTTGGGTCACCATTAACTTATTCAGCTTACTTGCACGTTTGATTCCCGAATAGTCTTCCATGTCGAACAAATGCATACAGATAAATGTATACCCTAAATTAATGCCAAGTTTAAAAGGGCTGTTGACAATATGAGAGAAACGCTACTAATAAGATTCTCGAAAAGGAGGGTAATTCCGCCACAAAAACCCTCTCCACTTCTGAATTTCAATCCCTTTAAAGCTCCTTTGAAGCAGTCCACCATTCAAAACCTGAAATTTGACAAAATTTAGTACAACATGCATACTTTGAATGGAAACAAAGCAAAAACGACCCATTTAAGGAAAGTTGGAGCATCTCCAAAGAAGGATTCCAGACTCCATGAGCCTCGTTTCACCTCTTTTTTGTGGTCGAAAAGTCGAACCTATGGTTGGACGATTCTCGGGCGACAACCCCAATCGGCTTCGGGTCTGTGGACTTTAAGTTCAACTTTGATATCAACGAACTGCACCTAGAGTAGGACGAAATCTCGTACACAGTCCCCATAAGGAACAGTCCAAGTAAACGAAGTAAAGGTGGTTACTTACAATGACATACCTTCCTTTACCATTCTCCCCAAATCCCTAAATCGTTCTAAAGGCTTAACTGCAGCCATACGAATAACCCCAGAGACAATACGTCCTTTTTCCTCCCGTGTTTATTTCGAAATGGCAAGACTGTTAGCAATTCCATTGGCATAAACTCATCTCTGTTTTTCTCGATCTATAGACAGGTTGATTGATTGGACTAACATTTATTTAGCTTACCCGAACCCAAGGGAGATTAGGATACTTCAAAACTATGCCATACTTCCTTGTAAAATATTCTGTTACAGACATATCAAATGCTTTGATAATGATTTCATCCGCTGTTTTATCTGATAAGCTAAACATTGTTAATACCTTTGAGAAGGATTTGCCCGTATCTACAGGAAGAAGACTTTTAGTCACGCGAATGATGTAGATTCATGCGTTAATTCGTTCAAAAATGCCACCGGAATTTCTGTAGTGGCTAGCTTCAGCCTTAAGAGAAGCAATTTCAGCACTGATTTTTTTCCATTTTGACCTATCATACATGCTGTGGCTGTACTTTTCACATAGCACATCAGCCAAATTTCCGGCTGGAAAGGTAGCCTTGTAGGTCCGTAAAATAAAATATTATCCAGTAATTCTATTCGATTTAACAACACTAGAGGTGTTGCTGATTTTTCTTTCTCACCAAATCGGTATGAATTCTCAACTTCCACTGTGGTTAAATGCTGAACAATCAATCCTTACGGATGCAGATGAGGCCATTTGAACATATCTTTTCAGTATCTCTTGAAAATGTCAAAGCTTTTTCTATTAGCCCACGTTCTTAATAAGGCATTTTTACAACAACTCTCATTCACCACCATGCACAGCTAAATATTGTGATTCTGAGAGGTTGAATTTGCTTTCAAGGGGATCCAGTGAGATCGCCGGTCGCTTATTCGAGTGAGCGGTTATTGGGTTGCAAAAATAGTTTCGTGGAATGGAATTTTCCTTATTACTCCCATGGGAAGCTTTTCGAAAATCCCAGAGCAGTGGATTAATTTATGCATCGCCTATTTTTAGAAAAAGTACTTTTATCACGTGGACTAACTAAATCGTTCAAATATCAGGGACGAAAATGATTTTAAGAAATGCTCTACAATTAAAATAGCCTCGAAAATTTCTCGATTTATTTGGTTCATTTGACAAAAATATCAACTCGTGTTCAGTGTAGATATCACATGACAACGTTGTTTATTGTGAAAAATAACAAAAAATAGCCAATTGAGCTAAAATTTATCCACATTAGATAGGATAAAATAGCAGACAAATGTACTTTAGAGAACGAGTGATTGTTGAAATCTTGCAAATTTCACCACGGTTGCTAACTCATCTCTTCCTTTTTTCCAAATAAAAAGTAATTCGAATTTTGAAATAAGAGTATTAAAAATTTCATTAACTTGTATTTGGTAAGATGAGGTATAAAGCCAATGAGGTTAAGAACGTATTACGCTTAGTTTTAAAATAACTGTCCCGATAATGTAATGCATATTTGTGAGTTGCCAAATTTCGTGGACTAATAACGCCTTATGAAAGGACCCGCACCACTTTTAATAAGTAAACAGTAAATAAAAAATTTTGACGAACTTCACCGGCTGAGCTAGAAAAAATAGCATCATAACTACTAGTTTAGAAATTGAACATGCCCAATCAGTGACCTCACAACGAATCCCCAAGAATTGTTGTAATTAATTTGTGATTCGACCCAACTCTGGCACATGAATTCAGAACATACGCCAGTAACCCCAGAGATATGGCGAAAGTTCGTCCCCTTCGACGGTCTTGACGTAATCAATCATGTAGACATTCTGGGCGCTACATAAACATTCAGCAAATTGATAACTGCTGATGACATGAGGTCCATAGGCATTGGTTAAGTCGTTCAACACCTATTCAATTTTGTTTCGCATTATACCCGTGGTTTACCTATTTCCGCCCTAATTTTAGTTAACAATTTTATTCCAAAACCTTAAATCAATCAACACAATTAGGATAACAGGCCCGCAGAAAAATAAAGTGCATTGGATTTGCTGAACATGATGGTGTATTACAAAGGGAATCGATGATGACATAAGAAAAAGTAGCAGAAAAAGGTGAAGAATGAAGTGTCTCCGTTCAAGGCGCATTAAGTTCATGGGCATTTTAAGCGAATTAAACGGGTGTTTTCACCATCAAAAAAAACAGAGTGTTATTCATCAGCAGAGTCGTCTTTCAAGCTCTGTTTGTAGTTTTCATGAACTTTAAAAGATACATAAGCGAGAAGACCTAAAGATGCACCTTGACCGTATATTCTCCAACGCATCATTCTTTGCATTGTAGTGGTGTCTGACGAACGCATTTTACTTGCTCCGATGCCAAGTACAACACCGGTGAAAATTATGCCTTAGTTAAAGGGTTAACAAATTAATAAACATACCAACAGGTATCAGAGGATTTTCTATCATAAGCTTCTTGAATCTAACATATCGGCTCTCGACTTGTGTGTCTGTGGCGTTTTTGTAGTAGACAAGACTGTCTTTTGACGACATTACCCAGGCACTTAGACACACAGGTTTACTGCAAGTAAAAGGCTTAGCCCGTAGCCAATCGCCAGTTTTATTGGCATAAGTGAAAGTTCATAAGTTAAAACATTGCTATGTAAAATTCGATGTGTTTATTAATATATCTGAATAATTAAAAATTCAATCATAAAATTTGTTTTATTAGTAGAAAAATCGATGAAAATTTAATCAGTTTTGAACTATCTAATTCTTTAATGTCACCCTTCAATGGACTAGTCTATTAACTTATTTTTTCCGAGCATGGAATTAAACTAATGGATTTTAGATATCAGTGCTTTATAACGCGTTTTCTCCCTATACTTTTTATTGGAGTCTTACATAGGGATCTTTAATTAGCTTATTGTCAATGATGTTTATTTAACTTCATTTTGGTGAAGAAAGGAATAATTTTAACACAATTCAACTTTTGTTTGAGGTGTAATGAGACATTAGTCAAATAAACTACGTAATTCTGTATTGATTTTACGGTTTTTATATTCAAGTTAACCCAGTCTACCTTTTTTTACTTAAAATTTTACATTTTATCTTATCACCTATCGATCAAATTGATTATTCCTTTAGGAATATTATGCCTTTGGAGTAATTTTCACTTCAATATCAAAATCTGGATTAAAGAAAAACAAGTAACATCATTCTCTTATCTGACTACATTTAGGTTAAAGATGAAGTCAACAAATATGTGGTTAACAGTGGTATATAAGTGCATAAATTAATTGAGAGATTAAGCGAAATATCTTATTTCACTATTTCACCACAATAACCTTTTCGAATGAGCTTTTCAATTCGATTGTAATATTTAAACAATACTTTTAGAAAGATTTACTTAGTAATTAATAGATTGAGCCGTTATAAATTCCTTGAAATATACAATCGCACTACGATTTTCACCCTGGTCTCCAGATTAAATCATATCCTCAAATATTTTATTTGAGTCAAATCCTTCTATTTATTAAACATTTATTTTGTAATTGTTCGGATTTAAAACAAATCATATTAACTATGTACACCTACATTCAATGGCCTTCGATGCGAAAAATCCAGTTTACTGATCTCTGACTCGAGATTACGTATAAATCAAGCTAAATCACGCAAACTATAAAATGAAAAATTGTGAATTCCTACAGAATTTATGCCCATTGTTACCCATGGTGAATTTTACGATGGAATTATTTAAAGAGCACATTTTTGGGTAAGAGATATTTATCTTCCACATTGACAAACAGTACAAAGGGCCTTTACAAAGTCACTACGCAAATATAATTGTGTATTTGAAAAGCCTAGCTTAAAAATTAATTTTGATTTGAAGGACGATGAGTAGAACACTAAGCCTCAAATATGTGATATAAGTATCTAAACCGACTTCACATATGGTAACCCTTGTCTCCTCCTATTAAAAAGTCCTATTCCTGAAAACTTTATTGAAAAGCGACGTAACTTCAAACAAAATAAAGTCATGAGATTCTATTAGGATAATAGAAGGGGAGTCCGGTCGTTAAGAAACTAATTCCATAAATTTTAATTATCCTCCAATGTGTGGAAGAATTTCTGTGTTATTGAAAAGATATCTGCTGATATAGCATTTTTAAAATTAAAATGTTCACGCTAATACTAAAGTTAAGCGATTCCATTGCTTGATAGTAAAAATAATATTAATTCTAGCACAATTTTTTCTAAAGTTTCAATATAGTGGAATACAAGCATAATATTTATGTCGGAAATCTTCGTGGAAGGTAGCACTTCATCTGCTCTGTTCGTTTGTCGTGACACCTGCTGTTTTTGGAATCACTTCTTTCGGTAAAATTGACCAGATTCTTCCACCTAGAAAAGCAAAAGGATCAAGTGGAAGATTATAAGTTGCATAAAATTTCGCCATATTACATGAAATTCAATTTGAATTTCTAGGAGGTTAAAATGTGTATTTTAACTAGGCGGGGGTGTAAGTATCTGATTAATTAACTCAATAATATCGATAATTACCTTTAGAGTCGTGTACTATCTGATGGAATGGAATTATTTAAGCCATCCGCATCTTGAGATCAAAAGCTGCCGATTGCCATATTTACAACCGCCCTTCAAACTGATAAACATCTCAGACTTTCGGTTATTTCTATCTGATATAAGCTACTTAAAATTTTGAAGTGAGCTAAGCTTACAACCTCGCCAGCCAGACTAGAACTACTCATAGTATCATACCGACTAAAACGGTTATATACTCTGGGCCAATGGGGAAGCTAGTAAGCTGAAGTAAACACCACCTCATTGTCATTCCGTAACGGAAGTCAATGTCCAATGTGGAAAGATGGTAACTTCTCACTTTTGTGTACTTTACGTTTGTTGGACCACCTTGCCATCTTTTCTTTTGCTTTAACTTGTTCAATTTATAACATGTTCCTTAATAAAGTTTATCTTGATCAAAGTTCCTACGGCAACTCATGTTCAACCCAGGGTGTGCACAAATCAAAGGAGAAAGATAGAAATCGCATCGACCAGAGCACATTGAACTTAATTGCCTGCTACCGTTGCTTAGGCTGAAAGATGGAATATCTTTAATTACAGCCTTACCCAGTTCGCTAAGTACCACAGGGAGATCATTGGGGTAGACAAACTTTGCGGACGTGGGGTGTGCGATAGACTTACCTCCACGTGGGGCACCCTGGGCAATGTATACTCATGCGGCAAAAAGTCTATTAATCGGCAGTTGACTTCTCACTTCAAATAACTATCACCCCCACTATATGTCATATTCGACCCCTACCACTACTCATCTTACCCTTTCTGAGCCTTTGTGTCTGTTTCTTTACATCTTTGAAACACTCTTCTATCCCCCCTCCTGAATTCTTCTCACTTTGATGTTCCTTCTCCCCTCTGTGAAGCCCGAAGTCAACTAAACGGCTAATGATAACTATCAAAACCCCTGCCATTTGTTATGAATAAATAAATAAATACTTTGCGGACGATGTTGTACATAGAAACTTTGTGTCAGCATAATCCGTGCTTGGTCGAACCAATATCATCGATAACATTTCTTTAAGGAATATTCAATAAGATAGTTGTTAAAGGTCATGTAAACTACTTAAGATCGATCTACTTATCGGCCATAGAAAGGATTGGGATCGACATTCTTCTAACCGAATCCGAAAATCAAATTAAGTAAATTTTTGTATAACCTCTTTTGGCGGGTATTCTTTATTTTTGCATTGTTTTAGGTACCAGTAATGATAGAGATTAACGTCATCTGAACCGCGAATGTACCCTCCTCATCTTTCTGTCTGATTAGCTGTAGGCGTGATGCTTTAAAGCAAGCCACTAAAATTATGCCAACATGTAGATACTATTACATCATTATCGATTTAAGGCTTTTCCAAGTTCTACTACAATGAAATACACTCGAGTAGTTCCTTGTTAATGACTTTAAGTGAACACAGTCAAGAGAGTTTTGTCAACTTACAATTTTTACACATCTGACCACCTTTAAGTTAAGATTATAAACTGTCAAATATCATATGAAATCATTTTTGCCTTCATGGACATTGGAAGGGAAATTAATTGAAATATCGAGTCAATAACAATTGACTATCATATGTGAGCATCTACTGCAAGGCAGAAGTCAAATAATAACATTCAGAATTCCGAAATGTGAGCTACTAATTACGGGAAATGTTATATAACCCGAATACAAAATCAGATTAAGTATATTAGAATGTTTTTTTTAAATCCCTAGTGTTCTTTGTTGGAATTTCCAGTTAATCGTTAGTACCCACTGTGTATCTAATGCGAACCAAAATGAATAATTAGTCAAAACTGAAATCGCAGTATTCGCCTTCACAAGATCTTAAAAATATGTAAAAAGACAAATAAACAGAGCGTAAGGGAGAAGAGGGGAGGGGTTATATCGTACATTTAGAGATAAGAAGGGTAAAGTGAGCATCTGGAATAGTCCAAACACCGTCCCTGGAGAAAGAGAGAAGGGAATCTTGAACTGAAAGACACAAATCAATAAATACCCAGGAGGAAATTCCAATCAGATAGTCGGTTTGTAAGGTGGGGTGGAGTTAGAAAAGGTATCCCCCGACATTTCAGTCATGTAAGGACCCACATTCTCATTGCCTTTACCTACCGAAGAAGAAAATAAGCAAAGTTTATTGTTTTCATCCAAAATGAAAAACATCAATTAACAAAGTGAGTGTACATTATTATTTATTTCAAATGGCAGGCGTTATGGTAGGTATCATTAACCCTTTAGTTGACTTCAGGCTTCACAGAAAGGAAGATAGACAGTAAAGTGGCAAAACGTCGAGAGGGGGACAGAATAATGATTCACAGACGTAAAAGAGACAGACAGACACAAAGGTAGAAAAAGGTGAGGTGAGTACTGTGGAAGTAGTCGAATATGAAATACAATGGGGTCTTGGTAGTTTGAAGTCAGAAGTCAACTGCCGAATAATAGACTTTTTTGCCGCATGAGTATACGTTGCCCAGGGTGCACCACGTGGAGGTAAGTCTATCGCACACTCCAAGTGAGTGTACATAACTTTGGACAAATATTGCCGGTAATAGACGGCTAGAAAGTGTTTTAGAAGGCAGCGTAGAGAGTAAAGCGGTTATTCAAGACTCCTTGGGAAAGAATGCATTTTTCAATACTCGTCTTATGTGGAATGATAGTGCCTTGGAGCAAACCCCACATTAATTCAAAATAAATAATGCGATTGGACATTCCGTTCACTCTGTCGGAACAAGTGGAAATTGACGAAGTGAACCCATAACCTCCAAATCAGGAGGCATTCACTATAAGCATTGGGTTGCCTCCCAAAAAACATGTATATTAACCAAAATGACATCATATGATATTACAGTGTCTTTCAACTGATTATTATAACTGGATGACCAAATGGACTTCTCTTCTCTATCAAAGAGGGAAGACATCAAATTGAAGGCATCCCATTTTCTTGTGAAACGGAAGAGAGATTTAGTTGAGTGGTAACTATGCCTTGTCCACGATGGGTAATTGGAGTTTGAGGTTTAGGTGATTATAGATAAAGTAAGTAACCTCAAATGGCCTATCCTGAGAGCTTGAAATTGTGTGACTGAACTCGGATTGTGAACAGAGCCAAGCAGAGTACAATATTTAGAGAAATGAACACTTTGCTATTTACCAAATACCAGTTTTAATTATAATAATAAACAGTTTTTGAAATCGCCCAGTCTTTCTGCTAAAGTTGGAGAGCATCCTTTCAGCTACTCTCTTTAAGTTCGGAAGAAAATACCTTCTTCCTTCCCAAACAAGTTATGCAAGGCCTCCTCATAAAGAAGATTTGCTATAGGAGTAGGGACTTCAACAGAGTTTTAGATGAGTTCTAGTTTAGCTATTCTGAAATCAATCTGCATAACCCAGGTTATTACTTGTAAATGAAAGATAAAAACGTCTGAAATGAAGGCGCACAATTGGATGGGATTCACCCTAGAGGGGAAGAAGGGGAGAAAGTTGACATTGCGATCATGCTTTAACAAATACGATTCCAATAAGAGGTCTAATACAAGGCATGCATGTTGAGATTTCTCCTGCAAACTGGTTACTAAATTATTATTTCTCAATAGACGGGGGTGTGTGATAGACTTACCTTCACGTGGTGCACCCTGGGGAACGTATACTCATACGGCAAACAAACTGGTGCACCCTGGGCAACGTATACACGGCAAAAGAGTCCGTGGTGCACCCTGGGCAACGTACACTCACACCTTACCTCCACGTGGTGCACCCTGGGCAACGTATTCTCATTCGGCTACCTCCACGTGGTGCACCCTGGGCAATGTATACTCATACACCTCCACGTGGTGCACCCTGGGCAACGTATACTCACGATAGACTTACCTCCAGGTGGTGCACCCTGGACAACGTATACTCAAACGGCACGTGGTGCACCCTGGGCAACGTATACTCATACGGCTCCACGTGGTGCACCCTGGGCAACGTTTACTCATACGGCTCCACGTGGTGCACCCTGGGCAACGTATACTCATAAGGCACCACGTGGTGCACCCTGGGCAACGTGTACTCATACGGCAAGTAAGTCTATCACGTGGTGCACCCTGGGGAACGTATACTCATACGGCAAACAAGTCTATAAACAGTCGGTTGACTTCTGACCCCACTGTATGTCATATTCAACTACT
>UZAE01014028.1:0-17267 GCA_900617975.1 Rodentolepis nana | reverse complement strand
TGATGTAGTATTGTGGAAGTGGTAGAATATGTCATACAGTGGGGTCATGGTAGTTTGAAGTCAGAAGTCAACTGCCGGTTAATAGACTTTTTTGCCGTATGAGTATACGTTGCTCAGGGTGCACCACGTTGAAAAAAATAAGTTATAAAAATGATAAATATCATAAAGCATGCCATTTGAACTAATAATCACAATAGTAATAATAATATTCCAAGTCAGAGGTCTTAAACTGAGCGTGTATTCAGTAGTGTGTGTATGATCAACGGCATTGGTTAATTCTAGTGTAATCCTGGAGTTAGTTGAATGCTTGGTACTGTTATTCTACATACTCTAAATATTTTGTTAACATTGCCCTTAATAGGCTCGAAATTGTATACATCAAAAATGTGATCTTCCATTATCTAAATGGTTCAAACTTTAAATATTTAAGTTCTAAAGCATCGATTTTAATCCACTAATAATCATTGGCGTTGATAAACAAAAGCGATTAGGCAATTCTCTATAATAAAGTAATGCATGCGTGTGAAAGGAAGCTTAACTTCATTCGTGTGCTATTAGCATCGTTAAAATTCTCATATAAACGTGTTGTGCATCATGAACATGAAGAAGAAGACTAATAATATGTCTTGAGTGCCCCAATTTGTGTAAAATTAAACCATTTTGGCCGTGTTGGTACTAAAAGCTTATGTAATGGGCGGAGAGAAGTTTATACACAGAGAAATTATATAATTCGAAAGCACTTTATGATATTAACAGCAGTTATGATGCAGGTTCGCTTCAGTTGTCCAAGCTGTTTGTATTTTTTCTTTCTTTTAACGTATTTAGACGTGAACTGGGCTTGGCATTTGCAGTGCGGGCTCACCAGGAGTCAAAGAGACGCGAATCCCCAGATCTATGCCGCATTGAAGGTAGCGAAGCCCTTGCCCCGTCTCATATTTTATCCAATGGCGATACACCTGTTCCCTCCACGTCCTATTCTCCCAACTTGGATAGCTCATGCTCTCAATCGCCAAAGCAACTACCCAACCTGAGTTTGCCCCTACTTCGACACCTCAACCTCCCTGTGAACCTTCTACCCGACGAAGATGGTGAGCTTTTCCTTCTGTTACTTTCCAACCGGTCATTTTTCTTAGACGCCTCGTTGCCTATTTATCTAACTACCTTAAATTGGTCGGATCTCTTCAAATAGAATTAGTATTTAATGAATATACGTCTATTTAAAGCTAGTACACATTATAGTCATTAGTTAGGCGGATACATAGTACAGCAATGGAAAACGAGCAAGGTCAATTTCTGCCTCTGCACAAATCCCAACTTCACAGAAGTTTGATTAAAAATAGCCAATTCTATGCGATTTCTCGATGAAAGCATTAGTGAGCAAAGACTTTCAGCGCTAAATTGGCAGTTGTCTTATGTCTTGAAAAGACGTAGGCAGTTGAATCCCCGCATATCAATAGTGTGGACATTAGATTCGGTGCGGATATCTTCAAAAAAATTGTTTTGGAAATCAACTCCACTTGTTTTTTTTTCGAATTTAAAAGAGAAGTTTTTATCCGGTTTTCATTTCCTACTCTGCTATTGAAAGTGCCCCAACCCACCCTCAGCTTGGATATACAGAAAGGTCTTTTATTAGTCTGGTTGGTCATTCTACTTGCTTGATATCGCAAACTCTCCCCCCCCCCTTGACCTACGACTTCACAGACGAAAATTTTGATAGGCTGTACCACTAAATTTATATGTAGTCGTCTTTATCCTTCGCCAACTGCCATCCACTCCTACGTCAATAAAGACATTGAGAGTAGAATTCAAGCTTTCCCCTTTCTATTGTTTTTGGCCCGTAGTTTGATAGGGTTTCAAAATTTTGGCCTGCGAAACTTGTCCTTTTCCTTTAATTAGCGATATCAATTTATTCAATTGCTATTTTGCTTATTTGGCATTCTAAATCGGATTTTAGAAGACACCGGCATGACCTTCTCCGTGCGGACATCCCAGAACCACCATTCCCAGGAGTCAAAAGTTTTCAAGCAGATCTCCAATCTAAAGTCATGCGAAATCACCACCACGGTTCGGCGACGAATTCGTGGCTCTATTCTCAAACCTCCCTCTCCTTTTTTCCCCCAAGCTACCGAAGATCTTGACTCTTCAAATCAATCGCCGCTTCTATCGAATTGTATTTCTGGCGAATCGAGTCGTTGCGAGAGTCCCAGTAAGTCCCATTTGAAGATCCATTAATCCTGGTGAAGTTGTTCTACTTGAATATATTGGCATTTAGAATAAATATATACGTTCATAAGCCTGTTAAAGCAGACTATATCATTTTACCCAGGGGTGAGCAATAGACTTACCTCTACGTGGTGCACCTTGGGCAACGTATACATTTACGGCAAAAGAGTCTATTAACTGGCAATTGACTTCTGACTTCAAACTAGTATGACCCGACTGTTTGTCATATTCGACCCCTTTCACAGTACTCATCTTACCTTTCTTATGCCTTTCTGTCTGTTTGTCTCTTTTACATCTGTCAATGATTATTCTATCCCCCTCTCGATTTGCTTTCACTTTGATGTTCCTCCTCCTCTCTGTGACGCCCCGAAGTCAGCTAAAGGGCTAATGATAACTGTCAAAACCCCAGCCATTTGAAATAAATATATCATTTTACCTAGTTAGGGCGACTCAATGCATTGGTAATTCATATCAAGTTTTAGTCTTTATAGCAAAGTTTATTANCACAGATGTAGAGGAGGCAGACAGACACAAAAGTAGAGAAAGGATGAGATCAGCACTGTGAGAGTTGTGGAATATGTCATACAGTGGGGTGATGGTAGTTTGAAGTAANCCCAAGCTACCGAAGATCTTGACTCTTCAAATCAATCGCCGCTTCTATCGAATTGTATTTCTGGCGAATCGAGTCGTTGCGAGAGTCCCAGTAAGTCCCATTTGAAGATCCATTAATCCTGGTGAAGTTGTTCTACTTGAATATATTGGCATTTAGAATAAATATATACGTTCATAAGCCTGTTAAAGCAGACTATATCATTTTACCCAGGGGTGAGCAATAGACTTACCTCTACGTGGTGCACCTTGGGCAACGTATACATTTACGGCAAAAGAGTCTATTAACTGGCAATTGACTTCTGACTTCAAACTAGTATGACCCGACTGTTTGTCATATTCGACCCCTTTCACAGTACTCATCTTACCTTTCTTATGCCTTTCTGTCTGTTTGTCTCTTTTACATCTGTCAATGATTATTCTATCCCCCTCTCGATTTGCTTTCACTTTGATGTTCCTCCTCCTCTCTGTGACGCCCCGAAGTCAGCTAAAGGGCTAATGATAACTGTCAAAACCCCAGCCATTTGAAATAAATATATCATTTTACCTAGTTAGGGCGACTCAATGCATTGGTAATTCATATCAAGTTTTAGTCTTTATAGCAAAGTTTATTAACCAAATATTAACTCCCTCCTTATGTTAATCAGACATTTACTGATGAACCAAGGTTCTCCCTTTACCCTTGTTATAGGGTTTGCTCCTATAGTGGTTAGCCGGAGAAGACTGGGTCAATAATTGGTCTTCATTAATCGATGCGTTTCACCATGTTCGGAGCACGTCATGAAATTGTCTCGCCTTCCTTGCAGTTTATTTAACTTGTGCGAACTGCTCATTTCTCATCGAGGATTGTGTTAAAGAAATCTACTTTATAGTTGCCAACAATTCGTTTGTAATGCTTCAAGAAGAATGAGGTTACTGTAATTAGTAAGACTTAATAGCTATTGATGTCAGTAGTTTTGTGAGACCAGAGCGTTTTAATGTTGCTGAAGTTAAATCAATGTAGCATCACAAAGAGTGCTGTATTGAGAAATCAACTAATTTCAATGTCAACTTTATTGTAGAAAGAGCTATTGTTTTATTTCAGCTGTAATGTACTTATTCTCGTTTCTTTGTTTACTCAATTACTAGCGTTCTCCTCAATACCAGCATTTATGGCAGGCATTTTGGTAGTTATCATTAGCCCTTTAACTGAATTCAGACTTCGTGGAGGGGAAGAACAGACGAAGTGGAAAAACAGTCGATGTGGAACAGAATAGTGATTCAAAGATGTAAATAGACAGGCGGACATAAAAGCGGAGAAAAGGAAAGATGAGTACTGTGGAAGCGGTTGAGTATGACATATAGCGGGGTCATGGTAGTCTGAAGTCAACTGCCGCTTAATAGACTTTTTTGCCATTTGAGTATACGTTTCCCAGGGCGCACCACGTTGAGGTAAGCCTATCGTACACCCACACATCAAAGCATGAATATTGTTCTATGTATACTCTTCGAGGCAACCGTTAAATCAGTGTAACCTCGAGCCCTTTTTACGCGTCTAAAATTTTTTGTTTGATTCATTGATAGCTAAGTAAGCTCAGTTGCTAAATCCCCATTCCGTTTCTAAGTGCTGTGTGCATAATGAACTTGACCTTATCCCTCACCATGTAGTCAAGCCGTTATTTCACCTCTTGATTGTGATATGGTTTTGTTTAATGGAGGGCTTATATTTAACCCTACCCTCGCCTCGAAATTATTGGTAATCTTCCCATGCGTTTTCTGTTCGCACTATGATTGACTAATTCCCCCCAGATGATTGCTTTTCTATTTCTAATTATCCATCAATTATAGCCTCCATTATTCTCTCTCTGTATTCAAGGCCTTCTAATGTTACTAATTGTGTCAGTTGTGTTGTCTAGTTGTTTCGACACTTGTTGTTTAAACGGGTTAAGGGTCTTGTCGGATGGTTACCAAAACATTCATCCTTTTCAATAATGCCAGCGCAACGATGCCAATTCATAATTTTTTGTGTGCCACTTTGTATCACTGGTTTAAAATTAGTAATTTAATCCAAGGGACTTTCTTTTCTAGATGGAACAATGTTTATTCTACTGTTGGTCAGTACAATTTCATTTCATTCCCTATTTCATATCTTATTCATGAATAAATAAAACTGAAAGCGGGTTGATTTATGAAGAAGCAGAAGGAGGGTTTCATTATGAAACTGTCTAGAATTAAATAGTTGTGTGTGGTTTTCGTAAATATATTGAGAGTAGGTTTTATTGCATGAATTAACCACTATATACATGCATTCAAGGGCTTGCTGTGATGTAAAATAGGCAATAGCGCTACACTTTGTTTTCGTTCTTAGATGATAGTCTTTGTTAAAATGTAGATTTATCGAGGTTGGAATTAATAAATGGGTAAGACTTTCCTAAAAAGTGAATTGAAAGCAGCATTTAGGAAGTTTGCCACTTATAACATAAAAATTCATACTAGACTTTCATTTTTGTGATTTTAAGATAAGGTCTTATTTGGTTGTGCTAATTCTTTTATGGGACATCCATCATTCTGTCTTGTATTATATGTCGATTTGTGTAAATTTGTACTCACTGCTATCAGTATTATTTTGTCTGCTTGTTTTATTTAAATGTTTTCTTGGTATCGCAAATAACTTCAACCTGCTTTTTAGGTTCAGTTGAACCCGGCAGTCCCCTGAGTCCGAGGAAACGCGTGCGATTCTCCCTCTCCTCATCTCACCCTCCTCCCCATCTAGAAGCCCAATTTGGCGGTCGTAGCAATAGCCAACGTCTCCAAGATATGGCCCGACGTCGATCCAACCGATATCAACGTCGGTGCAATAACGATCAGGAACTGGATGGAGATGACGACGAGGACAACGTCGGTGCCTTTGATCGTCTAGTCGCAATTTTTTGGTCAGATGGTGGTCGATTTCGATGGTGCTTTTGGAGAGATGGAGGCGAAATGTTGCAAAACTTCAGTCTCCATCGATTTGGACGCTGTGTTGGCGACGTGGCAGCTTTCCTTGGCTGTCTGATTGCCCTCCTACTCTTCTGCCTGCTCTTTCTCGCCCTGGTAGTCTGTATTCCATTGACGTGGTTTGCGGTAGATGGGAATGCTGGTGTTACTACGGGAACTTGTATCCGTCTGTTAAATACCTTCGGGCTGCATGCTCTGCTGGCTAGGTGAATGGAAAGATCTGTTTTACGGCTGTTGGCTCCCCCAATTCTCTCTCTCGTCTTTTCTCTTATTTGTGTATCTAGATGTACTTGTGTGGACGTATTTGTTTCAATGTTATACGTATGGGTATTGGCTCAGATAGTGTACTTCCTTTATTGTTTTCTTTGAATATTTGATGCGTTTTAAATATTTAATATAAAAAATGCACTACAATGTCTACTTTGGTGTTTGCTATTGTGGCTCTTGTTTTGAAAAAAACTGCTTCATGGAACCACGTTTTTTTAAATAGGAAAGAAGATGTCGAGGATTTTTTTCTCGAGCAGAATTATGGTAAAATCGATTTAGTATGCTAAATCTGAAGTATTAGTGACTAGCTGCCCCCTAACTTGAGTAAGTGTGATAGACCTCCCATTCTTAAACTGCCAATCGATCGGTTAGCAATGAGTCTGATTCTGCGGCATGAACTCTGATAGTTGTGCCTTCGCGCATATACTGGCAACCACTTTTTGTGTTCTGACTTTCTTTCCATTATTGGAAAACAGTAGTTGCTATTGATCAGGGCGATAGTGTTCTTGGTAAAATGCCACCTTGTTACGAATGTTTTCTTCTGTAGCCTACATGGAACTTCAAGTAACGGGTGCCTCTGAAGGTATTGGTGGGAGATTTTCATTTGGTTGGAAAGACTAGAATTCGCATTAGGAAGTTTCTTTGACTCGCGACATACCAAAGAGCAGTTCGAGATTGAAAGCCCATTAATCCTTCCTTGGTAGGAATAAGCTTGTATAGTTGGCATCGCGTGAGCTCTAATTGAACGCATGTGCTGTATCACCAAAGTACGTTGAGTAGTGTAATAATCTTCCTAGGATAACTCTAATTTAGACTCAAAAATAGGATGTTGTAGCTTCCAGTCAGAGACATGTGCTAGTAACAAATTTCATTCGCTATTTAATCTTCCATGTCTAACGTCGATCCAACTCTGCCTGTCTCCGAGACCATCATGTCCGAGCAGAATTCCGTCATAAAGAGGGTTGTTTTAATTTTGGGCTTTACAGAATTCCAAAATTATCCAACATAATCAAGTTCTCAAAATTTCTCCGAGCTGAACTTGTGTTCATTTGAGGTGCTAAGCAACTGGGTACTAGTGGTTAAAAGTCGTTAACAGCACGAGGAAATCGGTTTTGCCAACCGTTTTTCTCACCCCACCCTGCACCTCCAAAGGGGTTACACAAACTGTGGAAGAGGCTAAGCAATCGATTCCGCTCTTTTCTCCCCACAGTCCCTTGATCTCAGACTTGTTGGTTCCATCTGAAAAGTCTCCTATATGATCCTGGCTGATTCGACGTCGTCATAATGAGGCTCCACTGTGCACTAAAAGGTATTGTGTCCAGAAGTATCACTGCGTTCCACTACGTCGGGGTCTAAATGTATCAACTTGCTCAATTTGTTGACAATGTGATGAGATCTCCATATTTCTCAAGAAAAGGAAACTATGGAAGTGATTCCTATATCTTTACACCTTAAGTATCGGATGAAGTCTCTGATTGATGTCCAAATCGTAGTCCCCATTTGCATACTCGTCGATTTCGTTATGGAGCCTCAACTTTCAAAATTCAAACTACTTTACGGGGTCTTGCCCGGACATGGGTATGCATCTGTCCTGTTTTCATCAACTTCGATGCGTCGATTGCAGAAAAGGACGAGTGTATGGCCGCAGATGACTTGAGGTGAGTTTCAATCACTTCTCTCATTTCTCTCTATGAACGCGTTACTCAATCTTCTATTAACTATTGAGCTTCTTATCCAATTTAAGGAACGAATAGCATTGATGTAACTCCAGCTATATTGAGGCAAATATTAAACTTGAAATCATTAGCCCCTTAACGCCTTTCAAAAAGAGTACCATTGTTGCTAGACTCATAGAACTAGCGGCGCTATAACATTTATTTATTTATTTATATCAAATGGCAGGCATTTTGGTAGTTATCATTAGCCCTTTTGTTGACTTCAGGCTTCACAGAGGGGAGGTAATAGACAAAGTGGAAAGCAGTCGAGAGAGGGAACAGAAAAGTGATTCAAAGATGCAAATAGGGAGACGGACAAAAAGGGGGAGAAAAGGGTAATACAAAGACAGAGAAAAGGTGAGGTGAGTACTGTGAAAGTGGCTAAGGTAGAAAAAAGGCGAGGTGAGTACTGTGGAAGTGGTGAAATATGACATACAGTGGGGTGATGGTAGTTTGAAGTCAGAGGTATATGACATACAGTGGGGTGATGGTAGTTTGAAGTGAGAAATAGGTAGAAAAAAGGTGAGGTTAGTACTGTGGAAGAAGTCGACAGTAGAGCAAAGGTGAGGTGAGTACTGTGGAAGGGGTCGAATTTGACATACAGTGGGGTGATGGTAGTTTGAAGTGAGAAGTCGAAGAGAAAAGGTAAGATGAGTACTGTTGAAGTGGTCGAATTTAAGAAAAAAGGTGAGGTGAGTACTGTGAAATGGTCGAATATGGACAAAGGTGAGGTGAGTACTGTAAAAATAGTCGAATATGATATAGAGTGGGGTGATGGTAGTTTGAAGTCAGAAGTCAACTGCCGATCAATAGACTTTTTGCAAGTCAGAAGTCAACTGCCGATCAATAGACTTTTTTGTCTTTGAAGCTAGTAGTCGAATTTGACATACAGTGGGGTGATTGTAGTTTGAAGTCATGTCAAATGCCGGTTAATAGACTTTTTTGCCGTATGAGAATGTAGGACATATAGGGGGGTCATGGTAGTTTGAAGTGAGAAGAAAACTGCCGGTTAATAGACTTTTTTGCCGTATGCGGAGAAGTCAACTACCAGTTAATAGACTTTGCCGTATGAATATACGTTGCCCAGGGTGCACCACGTGGAGGTAAGTCTATTGAAAAACGAATGCCGAGTGATAGAATTTTTGCCGTAAGAAAGTACGTTGCCCAGGGTGCACCACGTGGAGGTAAGTCTATCGTAGTTAACTGCCAGTTAATAGACTTTTTGCCGTATGAATATAACGAAAGCCGAGTGATAGACTTTTTTGCCGTAAGAAAATACGCTGCCCAGGGTGCACCACGTGGAGGTAAGTCTATCGCACACAAACTTCCGGTTAATAGACTTTTTACCGTATGAGTATACGTTTCCCAGGGTGCACCACGTGGAGGTAAGTCTATCGCACACCCACCAGGGTGCACCACGTGGAGGTAAGTCTATCGCACACCCCGCTATTTGAAACATGTTAGCCTGATACACCACCAAAACTCATCACTTTGGTGGCATAAGTCTGATATCAGACACGCGCGAGTGCGGTTTGGTGATTTTTCAAAAAAAAAGTTGTTCGTGCGTTGAGGGGTTAAGAGAGATAATGTTGTGAGCCAAGCTCCTTATACTTAGACGAAAGCATTAAAATTCACCCAATTTTGGCTCGAAGGACCACTCTCTATTCATTTGGCAAAATCTTTCTTTACACATTCTCCACAAAACAGCCGTAACGTCTTTTGTCCCTATGACTCACACCCATGTTTATAAAGTCTAGAGGAGTTCAATATTTTTTTTGTATTCTATTCGCGGTCCCCATTCATTAATCCAGTCACATTTCAAAATGCCAAAAATTATTTCCAAGTTATCGAAAGAAATCTCAAGGCGATCGAAACATATTTCTCTGTGGTTTCGTTAATGATTTGCTCAAAGGATTTTTATTTGTCGAGTATTATTATTATTATTTCAAATAGCAGGCTTTATGATATTATTAGCCCCCCATTTGTCGAATATTGAGGTGCAAATTTCATTTATCGTGGGAAATTCATATTCTAAATGCCGTTTCATTATAAGAATTAAGTCACCTGAAGGTGTATCGTTTTCCAGTCCCCCTTTATCCATCTTTATTTCTCTCTCAATCATTGTGGGTTATTATTCAAAAAAACCCACTCAACTCCTGGAATTCTAATATTTGGAGGAATAGGTTATCTACAGCCTTTCCTTCAGAAAGTAACAAAAAATGAGATTCCTCATAGATTTACGGAGTTCTAAAATGCATTAACCAAATCGATCTTTGATTATGCAGATTCAATCTAACGAATGTCCATGAACAATGAGTAATTTTCAAACTTCACATAAAAAAATAACAAATAACCAAAATTTCGCCTGTTACGACCAAAAGACAGCTTCATCGTGGTAGTCCACCTCTTAGACAACATTAACTGCGTTCTACTTAATCTCATTTCAGTAATATAGCGAATTTAAATTTCATTAACTTCTAGATAATAATCACTAATTGCTCCCAATGCAAACAACCAATCGCTGTTCTGTAGTACATGAACACGATTTCATGAAATTTTCCTTAATTCTATCTCTCCACTATTGTCGCGCAATTTGGTCTGAATGATTTAATTGTAAATGAATAGTTAGGCACTGGAAGATTCAATATTAATCGTGGTACATTTTAAGAGACAGTAAATATCGTAGCATTAAACACAATCTCCATCTTTTTCCTGAATCAGCACTATTTTCCTTTTACAAAGAGTTTTTTTTCCAATCTAATTTCATTTTATCTATTTTAATTTTGTTTAATTGAACTGCATATCTTAATAAGACCACAGCTTATTATAATCGCAAAATAAGTGCTTTCAAGCACATTGCCAAGTACGTGCTAGGTTAAAGAAATAATCTATTTGTTTCGCAAAAAACACTATCTGTATCAAATTAACATTACTTTACACATTAATGTATTACGAAAGATAGTGTAATAATTCAGCTGAAATTTGAGGCTTAGTCGTGTATGTATTAGATTTACTAATTCTTTACTACTCACAATATACCAGATTAGAAATAAAGCAAAAGGGCAATCGTTTCCTAAAATGGCACCCAATAATGTCCTACGATTTATGGCCTTGAAATTTGTTTATTATTTTTGTTCTCTAAGGTGTCATCATGTGTATTCGTCGCTCATGCGCCAATGTCAATTACATCACACGTTTATAATGCATTAACTTGCAAGAAATGGAATGATGATTATCTTGACAAAAGCAATTTGTCCTCAATCACTAAGGGACTTACCTGGATAGTTTTTGAACGAAATTTCCCTTGTTCATTGGCAAATACATTCGCGAACTTTTGATTGCTCACGAAGGTGGACATTTTGTGAATTCTTAGTAAGATGACTTGAGATGCTTTCTATAATTGCCGAGTTATCCTGACAGCATTTACGGGAGGTTTTCACCTCTTCCCGTGTTAATTTCTAATCTTAAATGGCATCGAGGAAAATTCAATATGCGCTTCCCAGTGAGGGTGTGTGTACTCGGTCATTAATCTTTTCTTCTGCCTTTTGAAGTTGCCGCTGCAAACTCGGCTTACTGGCAAACAGACAGTCCTATGGGTAGTTTTCACACCTTATTGATAGCTGTTATGTGTTATTTAGTATAAAATACCTTAAAGCTCACAAGATAGGTATCCTGTTTGTTTTCTTCGCTTTCCCGGACTTATCTAAAACAACCTGCACTTTTTAAGTCCAGCCAGATCCCATGAGTGCCCCAAAAGTCCTTTAGATTTTACCCGCACATTTTTTTCCATTGTCTATTAAAGTGCACCTAGCAAAAGGCAACTTAGGCTGTTTAATGATTGTAAGCTAAAAGACGATTTTACGAGTGGACTTTCTGTTTCCCACAAGTTGTTCGATCTGACACCCTAGAGGAAAAAAACGGTATTATGAAACCTGACGGTTTTGAACAAGAGCACTACCCCCTTGAATTATTATCAGGCTAAAAATGGGACATTTGCACTTTTCACAAGGTTCGCAAGACCATTCACTGTATTTTTCTGGCCTGAAAAGCATTCGCTCTTCTATTCGAGACAGGGTGTGTTCCAAAATATCGGTACCTTTGTGGGACACTTCATCAATGACCAATAGAAATCCTGCTTACTCAGAGATATTTAGCTATTAATGTTCACGCGAATTATGCTAGAGTTATCTGATAACTAATCGCTTTGCCAACATTACACTTCGCTATCAATATGCGTACCAAATAAACGTATTCCGTGCTACACGTCTGTTTCCCTTATACCTGGGCTGTAGCTTAGCTTGTTCTGGGAGTCTAGCTAGATGCTGGAGAATCTGCCAAAGAGATTTCTGAGTCGGTCAGGCTTTGCTAGCGTAGCGATCCGCTACACCTTAAAGTCACATGTCTACTAATGCTTAAAAACGAAGCCAAATTAACAAAATCAATTGATTTTTCATTTTTTTCTGTTCTAATCAAAAGTATTGAGTTGGATCCAAGTTCCTGCTTGAAAAAATTCCCCAAGGCTTCAGAAAATGCATTTTAAATTAACTTTCCTAAGAGCGACGCAATGTTGAGCTATCGACTATAATCGTCGCACTTGTAAGGTTTCAGTTCTAAATGTTTGGATAATCAATTTGTTGAATAATTCATTTGTGTAACACTTATTTACTTAATTAAGTCACCAATAATTTTACAAATTGGCACATATATTAACTTTTAATTTCACCGCGATTGCGAACGCTTAAACAACCTAATAATTCCATGTAATTTGCTTATCAGACTATCTACTTTGCACCGCTAATTAAACGAATACGACACAACAAAAACTTTTTAATTCAATTCGTGAATATTCAAAATTTTCAACAAAAATAGTGCATAGTTCAAAATAAATAAATTACATGTTTTCGTTTTTTGACATTCAGTAGTCCCTTCAAAAGTGGTTCTTGGATTTTAAGAACTGATCTGATTTATTAACACATGCTTGATAAACAAATGTATTTTTTTAGTTTTCCGAACATGTCTTCGGTGCTTGAGATAAATACTTTAGAAAACCCCTTTTACATTTGTGTTGCATGTAATTTGGAGGTGAAAGAGCACGCCTTATTTCGCTTACTGTTACAGATGTCGTTTGATTTAAAAATTATCAAAAAAATAATTAAACAAATTCATTTACCAATGTAGACTAATCTTCATTGGTTTTTTATTACATTTATACGAGGTATTTGAGCAGCTCAAGCGTCTACAGATTTTGGATTAAAGATATGGTTATGATCGGTTTATAAAATAGTGGAATATTGAAAGTGGGTTCCGTTTTCGATAATGAAGTGGTTATCTTATCATAGTTGAATTGATCAGGGTCAGAAAATTGTAAATATTAGATTTAAGTAGCATTAAATAGTTTGAGTTTAGGCTACAAAAGCTATTTAAGTACTTCTCTAAAGTAAAGGATAGTAATTTTTGCTTTGCAAACCATTCAAGCAATGCCATCTTCGCCATTTGTTAATGAGTTTCTTAAGGTTCACTTTGTAGACATTTATTGCAATGATAAGACTTTGTCATTTTTTCGGAAATATATCAAGTGATCAGTGCTGATGTTAACAAGTTTATCCATTTAATCAGATTGCAAAATATTTTCCAATGGATTGTGTGCTTAACTTATCCGAAACACTATTTGCAATTTTCCACTTATTTATATTAGCGAGAAAAGATTTCAATTTTTTACATTTGAGGAACACAAAGTGCCTTTTCGCCCTCAAATCGTTTTAAGGCGGAATGAACTGATTAAAAAATGAGCCACGAATTATGGTGCATATTTTCAAATAATTACTGTGATCAAGTGCTTTGCCTTCCTCGGGCGATATTGTGAATAACACCGCAAACCGATTTTGGTTTCAGGTGTTTAATTTATTAGTGTTTTGTTAGACAACCGTACCGAATATTTTCGGTGCATCCGAACGAAGTTTCAATCCTCGCGTGCCGAGTTATCGATTATTTGATTTATTTGCTCGCACCTGGATATGTAAGAAAATTGGAGCAATTGTAGCTGCAACGATAAATTATATCGCATCAATTTCAGGTCAGGGGCGCATGTCTCCATTTGTTCGGTGCGATAACTTTTTGGTCTGAGTAGCATTGGCTCTACATAATTGCATAGAGACTATCATAGTTAATCGCAAATGAGAAAATTCTTATGATGTTGTGTTCTGTATTTTTTCGGATTGTAATGGCATTTTGGCAGCCAGTGGGGTTAGCTACAATTTTGCGCTAAAATCATTCGATTTGCTAAGAAGTGGAGAGTGTCAACGACTTAGCTAATCAGGTGTTGAATGCTGTACCAGCCATGAATTAAGTGTTTTTTACTTTAACAATATGCAAATTTGTGAATACTAGAAATGTTGCAAGTTGTTGGACTTTTGAGAAATGTAGGAGGAAAATGGAAGTGATTTTGAACCGGCTTATTTAAAAATGTCATCGGATGGAAGATTGGTGGCACTTTAATCCTCAAATTTGTGCTGTGATAAAAAAATAATTGCATTCTCTACCGTCATAACGTCCCGGGGTGCGTAGTGCTTTATTTTAATTTGCTAAACTGTTTTAGCAACCCACTGACCGATTTTGACACAATATTCTGCCTTCTCAAGCTTTTTTATCGTTTTTTCATGCATTTTGGCTCACGAGTCAAAGGGTCATGGCCTTCACGCGGTTGCCACCCAATATTAATTATCTACTGCCTGTTTTTCTTCTTCATGCCTTGATGGCGAGGCTAAGAGCTAGACTCTTTCCTTCTTCTACGTTAGTATCACACAAGACTGAACCCCACTGACAATAGGTTAGAACAGCTTTCTTTATGATCGAGGAGTTTTGGCGACATTGAAGAAGTATGAAGTGGGGGGGGGGTTGGAATAAATTTTGCTTTTATTCACGGATCATGCTTTCCTTATCGCCCTAATGCCTCTCTTTTCAATTGATAAAGCATTCCCACTGGAATCAAACAAAGTGATTATGACAGCACCGAATGTGCATAATTTTGCCTTTTCACTGATTAACAGATTATCCTTCACTCTAACTGTTGCAGCCATAAACAAAAGTTTTTGTTAAGTCAAAAGGCACAAGGTAAAAAATAATCCCTTAGAAATGCGATGACTTTTACTGAGTGTAAATATAGTAAATAAAATAATATTAGATATTAAATGAAAGTTTTACTTTACCTACCAGAATGGCATTCGCAGCATCCCGAAAAGTTAAAGGTGTGTCCCACTAATTTGTAATGGTTTCTCGAATTTGTTTGCCACTTCTTATTTTGGCTATTAGGGGGTGTGCGATAGATTTGCCTCCACGTGGTGCACCCTGGGCAACGTATACTCGTACGACAAAACGGACTATAAACAAGCAGTTGACTTCTGACTTCAAACTACCATGACCCAACACTTTGCCATATACAACCACTTCCACAGTACTCATCTTACATTTTTCTGCCTCTGTGTCTGTCCCTTTTACATCTTTGAAACACTTTTCTGTTCCCTCCCCCTCTCGGCTTTTTTCACTTTGATGTTCCTTTAACTAAATGGCTAATGATAGCTATCAGAACGCCTGCCATTTGACACAAATAAATTTTGGCTATTAGTATTCTGTCTTAGTTGGAGGACTAACAATAGGTTACTGGTACTTTCCTTCATTCAAGGAGGATGGTTAAAAGTACGCTAGCACTTACCCCGAATTAAATAGACTATTTCGTGCCTTCCAAATTAGACGCCCTAGTCCAACTCTTAACTGGTAAAATATGGACTTAAATCCCTTCAAATATCTCAAGATCTGAAGGTCCTGAGTTGGGAGCTGAAGGCTGCATTTTTAGTTTATTCTCTTGAATATTTATTATTTCTGGCCAGTTCGTATTTATGAAATGGACAAAAGACGAAATATCAGAAATTAATTTCCAAAACAGATGAGATATACGAATGTAAAAAACTCTATCAGTTGCTGAGGGAGAAAAATAAAACAGTGGTCCTACAATGGACTCATGGTCACTGTGGCATTAAAGGCAATGAGCTTGTTGACGCACTTGCTAAGAAGGGGACAACAATTTTGCAAGGCATAGACCGGCCGATGTCTTTCCACACAATGAAGGTCTTAATCAGGAGAGAATTCAAGGCCTCAAGGTGCAACGTACTTAAAGCACGAGCAAAGGAGAAACAGTGGACAGTGACACTCTCCGACATTGCAACGAACTTAAAGTTCGAACAAAGGAAAAACAGTGGAGAGTGGCACTCTACCACATGCAACGAACTTAAAGTTCGAACAAAGGAAAAACAGTGGAGAGTGGCACTCTACCACATAGAGGAGAAATAGTGGACAGTGGCACTCTCCGACATACCCGGCTGGCGAGAATCGAAGCCGTTGCTGAGTTTAGACTACGTATCGGACAGGAAGCCGTTGTTGAGTTTAGACTACGTACCGGACACGATTACCCCGTTGATGAGTTTAGACTACGTACCGAACACGATTGCCTATCAAAACACCTTCACAGATTGGGAGTATACACTCAACTCACATGTACACCTTCACAGATTGGGAGTATACACTCAACCCACATGGACCTTCACAGATTGGGAGTATACACTCAACCCACATGCCCCCTTCACAGATTGGGAGTATACACTCAACCCATATGCCCTTTCACAGACTGGGAGTATACACTCAACCCACATGCCCTCTGAGATTGGGAGAATACACTCAACCCACATGCCCTCTATGTAGCCTCCCGGGAGTATACACTCAACCCACATGCCCTCTATGTAACGTAGAGGAGGAAATGGAGAAGACCCACCTGATTCGGTATATTGGGAGAATACACTCAACCCACATGCCCTCTATGTAGCCTGGGAGTATACACTCAACCCACATGCCCTCTATGTAACCTAAGAGTATACACTCAACCCACATCCCCTCTATGTAACCTACAGGAGGAAATGGTATACACTCAACCCACATACCCTCTATGTAACCTACAGGAGCCATGCCCCCTATGTAACCTGCAGGAGGAAATGGAGAAGACGCCCCTTACTCGGTAACCTACAGGAGGAAATGGAGAAGACCCACCTAATTCGATGTAACCTACAGGAGGAAATGGAGAAGACCCACCTGATTCGGTATATTGGGAGAATACACTCAACCCACATGCCCTCTATGTAGCCTTCACTAAACCCACATGCCCTCTATGTAACCTACAGGAGGAAACGGCTCAGCCCCCTCTTCACAGATTGGGAGTATACACTCAACCCACATGCCCCCAATGTAACCTACATGAGGAAATGGAGAAGACCCACCTGATTAGTGTCCAGCCCTAAAGACAACGACGGAAACCCAGAGATACCGGGAAGCAAGAAGACAGCTAATGAACTGCTATTAATAAACTGCTATATATGGGTACCCCCCACCAAAGTGGAAAGCTGAAGTCAAAGTTTAAGGGCTAATTATAAATAT
>UZAE01014027.1:0-17270 GCA_900617975.1 Rodentolepis nana | reverse complement strand
CTCTGTGAAGCCTGAAGTCAACTAAAAGGCTAATGACAACCGTCAAAACGCCTGCCATTTGAAATAAATAAATACTTTGAATAAAAGGGAAATACAAGCAATCGAAAAATCTCACCCTTTCAAGCTGATATTTTATTCTATTTTATCTTCTCTTCTTTTAAGCGCAGCTCAGTTTAATTCAAATGCTCTCAAAATAATCAATCGAATGAAGGTATATTAAAAGGAATCCATTTCAACTAGCTTTATATTTATTTATTTAGTTTCAAATTGTAATTTTGGGTGTGCGATAGACTTACCTCCATGTGGTGCACCCTGGGCAACGTATCCTCATACGATAAAAAAGTCTATTAACCGGCAGTTGACTTCTGACTTCAAACTGCCATGACCCCGCTATTTGTCATATTTGATTACTCCCACATCACTCGCCTCATCTATTTTATACCTTTGTGTCTGTCTCTTTTACATCTTTGAAATACTCTTCTATTCCCCCCCCCCCCACCCTCCCGACTTCTTTTCGATTTGATGTTCCTTCCGCTCTGTGAAGCCTGAAGTCAACTAAAGCTCTAATGATGACTATCAAAACGCCTGCCATTTGATATAAATTAAGATTGTAATTTTGAAATCCATCTTTCCCTTTTCCGCAGTCAATCAATTACTAAAATCATTGCATTCCGAACTAAATGACATTATTATTAATTGGCATTTTGATTAAAAACAGTTATTGTTCATTTTTTTACAACGACGATCAAGGGTTAAGTATTCTTCGTCTGATTGAGTGTCGCTCGCATTAATGGCACAAACCGGTCAGCGATAATTAGCAGAAACTGAATTGCTTATCGGCATGCCTCATTAATGCAACCAACTTGTTGAGAATAAACAATACGAGCACTTGTCGCGTTTGCACTTTACAGCTATGTTCAAGTATCCTAATGCGTAATCCATTAAATTTGTCTGGTATTAACTCTGTAATCAAAGTTAGAGCTGTTATTCTCCAATAGCTTTTGTGTGTGGTGAACATTCGATTTAAGTTCTTTAGAGTCACGCTCCTAAGCCCGGTGAAGTTTGCTTAAACTCTAGTAATAATACAAGATATAGCAAAATACCTTAAGTTACTCAAAATTATGCATAGCAACGACCAAAAACTTTAGCACACCAATGCAAAAGTGAAAAGTTGTTTACTAATCAAAAATGAATTACTAGTTTAATTCTACTTGAATAAGGCTATTAATTCTATTCATTAAGCATTAATATTGTCTTTTTTACAAAAAATAAGCGACATTTTAAAAACTTGAATGGTTTAAGTCAGAATTACTCTGTTACGCAAAAAATTGGGCTATAATAATTCAATGAATGACTTTGTTTAAGTTGCATTCGGTAATACATTTTTTACTCGCAAGGGTGTCAAAGTATTAAAAAAGTACAGAGAAGTTGTCGTATTTTAATATAAACCTGATTAAAAGTTAAATTTAATTTACAGAGAGTAAGAGATATAAAAATAAATAGAATGTAGTCATTCGCTTACTATCTCCTTGATTAAGCAGCATTTTAATAAATGTTTGATGATAAACGATTTTGCTTCATCTGTGTCAATAAAATTGTTAAAATTGATCGCAAAACTTACATCTCAGCAATTGTGCTTTATGCACAGATTTATTTTAGTACAAAAATGGTTGTGTTGGCTTAATGTAATCATAAAATTTCTACCTCAAAATGTAAACATAAAATAGGAACTGTGGTTCCTAATGCATCGGTAAATAATGCACATGGACTGACATTTGAAGCTGAGTTCCCGTTATATTTAAGCGCATTTATATATTTACAACAAAAATATTTCAGTTCCTCTCTCAGATATTTCCCTATTTTAAAACAATATAGTCGGTGTCTTTTTTCGCTTTGCAGTTTCTATTAAAAGCGTCACTTTCTTCAACATAATGGGTACTGCTTCGAATATACTATCAGTGATTTCACTTGATTTAATTCAATTTAAATGTTAAAGCTAGGTTCCACATGGACAAAAAGTTCATCATTTAATACTTAGAATATTCTAGAATAGAACTATGAGAAATATTGCCTTCAAGGAATTTTGCCGTTTTTTAATCATTTCGTTTTCATGCTTGGTTTTGAAACTCATAATTGTGCAAACATTTTCTGTTCATTTTGTAAAACAGCTTCAAAGTTGAAATGAAAATTTAAAGCATACATTCAGCAGCACGAATATATGAAAGCTGTTGAATCGAGAGCTTCTTCTACACATTCTTTTAGTAACCGACAGGGGGGGGGGGTTCATGTTAATAATGATCCAGTAACGTTCGAGTAGTAACCGATACAGTTTTCCCATTTTAATTTCTTCTTATCATTAAATCAATGTCCCATAGGTATAGGTTGACTTTAAATAGTTAGATAGGAATATCCATGGTCTCATAGAGTCTTCATAGCAATTCATTTTGGAGTAAGTGCATTGCAGGTACGGCAGTCATTTGAAGTTAAGTGTGTGCGTGTGTGTGCCTTGTGAGAATTGAATTACTTGGCTTTGGGTGTGAATACGACTTCCTGTTGAAAGTAATGGCCGATTACAAACTTTTACTTGTTTGAGCCTGCCAATCTGTTTGCGGGGTATATAGCCAATACACCCTCACACCACAGATTAAACGATAACTTTCTGCCACATCTTTATAAAAAAACACACATGGTACTTGAATGGAACGTTACATGTTGCACCGCTAGATTAAAATTGTATATTTTACTTAAAAATGCTGGTTTGTACTATATTAACGCGACGATTCTTAAAAAAATTGTAAGCTCCCTTTGATACATTGAAACAAGTATTTACTACAAATGAATGTCCCAACTTAATTAACCAAAAGTAAACTGAAAAAACTAAACCTTTTTTAGAGAATGCTTTCCGATTTGAAATCTGGCAAAGTCTCTTACGTATCGCTTGTGCAACTGGAAAATGAACTAAAAATTCTATCACTGAAATCAAAGTTCTCTAGTGTGCGTACGGAACAGCTTGGATTCACCCGTGCCCATTTTTATCAATGATTGCAAAAATAAGCAAAGTGGGATTACACTTAATTAATCTATCATTACGAAGCAAATTATTACATTTCGATTCACTACATTCAAAAGTTGACTAATTTAATCACTCATTAGCAATAAAGCAACGCATTACCAATTAAACATCCATTTAACAATGTTGTCTGTGGTGCTATAGTTCAAAATAGGAAAATCAGAAATAAGATGAATTTTTGCGCTAATTTAAAGTATTGAAAATCTTATTATAATAGGTTTATTTTCAATAAATGCCTTCGCTTTAGTATAACCACATTAACAAACACACCCGCTTTTATCGCACAATCGAATAAAATAAACGGTAGACATAATCAGCCTCAAAGCAAAGCGTTTTTTAAATGACTTAAAAGTTTCTTAATACTTTAAATATATATGCTATTAAAGATTTTAAAAAGAAAATGGCTTAAGATAACTAATTGGGAATCGTTTGACTCAGAGATTGACAAATCATGAAAGAAATAAATTTTAATCAAAGTCCACAGCATACTTATGTGACAGGTTATTTAAAAATTAAAAAGTAAACTAATCTTGGTTTTCTAACATAGATAAAATCCAAGGCAGATGGAATTTATTAGCCTCACAACATCAATGAAAGCAATTGCTGTCGGTAATACCTAATCTTACTAGTTTTGTTTGCGAAAATTAGCCCATTTTTTTATTATAATATTATGAATATTGAATGCATTGTACATTTCGTTGAAAGGAAATACAAGAAAAATGATATTCAACAGCGAGAATATAGTTGGACTAAATAATCTTTACCCATTTTTTAGATCTTAAATCAGTAACGAAAATTATAAATTTAAAAATAATTTGTCCGTTGCTTAAGTTTAATATCGTCAATATATATATATATATATATATATATATATATATATATAACGGAATAAAGAGTTTACTAAGAAATATAGATTCAGGTAGTCGGAGACTAATCAAAGTTGGAAGTGATTATTTAAATCTGCTAATAAATTTAAGATAATTTGTTGGAAAAATGGATGAGGGGTCTTTGCTATTAAAAGAATCTAATGTAAAGAAAAAATTAATGGAACGTTATATTGACGATTTGTTCAGGTACTCATAATTTAATAGAGGGCCATTAACAAAAAATTTTTGAAGTTAATTTTTTTGCAATGCTGACATAGGTCGCATTTTTGTTTGAAAAGTGTAAATATAACATACAATAAGATAAATATATATATATAGGATAGATATATAAATAAATAAATACATCTTTCTTTTCAAAGAACCTTATTGAGATTAATGTTTCTGATTTCTAACAGGTAAAGATATTTAAGAAACGCTAGAAAAAATATTTTTTTTAACATCAAACCATTTATTTTATAATCATTACATTTTAAAGAATTGAAGCATAAATGACCTAGACATACTTTACTTAAAGACTCACTATTACTAATTTATTTGATTTCACAATCACTAATTTCTGAATTATAATTACTAAGTAAACAGTGGGTGAAGTGCTGAAATCATTTTTATGTTCCCGAAATTTTGCTTATACCTACTTTAATTTAAAAAATAAGAAGTAACATTTTCAACTACAATGTTACTAAAATCATGAACATGAAAATGTCCCATGGGTGATAAGTTACGATATTTTTAAACATGATCATTTTATGAGCTCACAACAATAACGCTGTCCGTTTTTTTAAGCTGCCTTCTCTGGATAAAGTGAAATATGCGTATTTTTATAAGTTTGGCTCTTTGTCATTTGCTTTAATTTATTAATAAACACAAAAAATTGTCAAACGATTGTCCAATATTTACAATTTCCCAGGCATTTCATCATTGATAGACAAATTTTTAAGAAGGAATCAACAATGGTACATTAACAGTTTAAATCGAATCTTTAATCCTACCCGAATCCATGATCTAATTATTGAAATGAAAACTTTTTTCAAGATTTTAAACATGAAGTAAACATATATTTATATCCATTAAACGGTTAATGGTAAAAACTAGCGTTTTAAGTAATTTGAAAAAATGTTTATTTGATATCATATAAATTAGTCCAATTTTAATTTACTTTCCATTTATTTGAGGCGCTAAAAAGCCCATGATCAGATAGGTAATTACTTTTTTCTGAAATTTATATTGAATTGTCTGCCGGTTAATAGACTTTTTTGCCGTTTAAGTATACGTTGCCCAGGGTGCACCACGTGGAGGTAAGTCTTCTGATTTCAAACTACCATGGCCCGACTGCTTGCCATATTCGACCCATTTCACTGTACACATCTTACCTTTTTCTCTACCTTTGTGCCTATCTGCCTCCTTTACATCTGTGAATCGCTCTTCTGTTCCCCATCCCTCGACTTTCTGCTACTTTGATGAACCTTCCCTCTGTGAAGCCTGAAGTCAGCTAAATGGCTAATGATAGCTATCAAAACGCCTGTCAATTGAAATAAATAAATAAATATTGAATTGCCTTTAATAATTATTTTCATTCGAAGTATATGATATCGAATGCTAATAGTCGCCTTCAACTCTATTCATAGATTGACAGGTTTCCCATAAAAAAGGAGTGTAAGGATATTTTTTGAATAGATTCGGCATTTATTCACTATATTCTTCCACTTATCGGAATATGTAGTGAAAGACGACACTGAACAAGTTGCCTAAAACATAAAGATGATAGGCAAACTAGTGGAGTTCATGATCAAGCTAATGGTTTCGGAATTTATTATTTAAAATAAAATTATGACATAGCATAACCACACAGTTTGCTCATTTACTGTTTATGATGATGAAAATAATATTTAAATCATGGTAAATTGAGACACGAAGGAGATCAATAATAAATTAGCTTTCTGATCCTTCTTTTTCGTTTGAGTTGCTTAGCTTCTCAAAAGGCGAACAGTGCAATAGATGGGTGTAATCGTTTGACTTCTAGATTCTAGGGTGAGTATTTCAATTTAAGTAGTATGTTTGCTGGTTTTCGATGGTTTTTCGAATACTGACATCCATATAGGACTAAAACCCATGATTTATACAAAAGTATTTTCATTTAACAATTTATCTTAAATTCGGCATTAATCAAAAATCCAATAATCAATTTGTCACTTAAGCTGATAGATACTAAGTATAGTTTTTGTATTTAATTTTTGTTCAAACACATTTTTCTTTGTTGTGCTTTTCATTACTCGCATTTAATTTAATCATCCATATTTTTGGCCTAGAATAAGTTTTCCATAATTCATAGCTTGCAGAAAACTTCACATCCGCATAGATTTCAATTTTAATAAAACGTTATTCAAATAACCAAATAAAAAATGTAGAAGTTGCATTAATAGTGAACGCCTTACAACCATAAAAGAAATAAATAAAACAATAAAAAAATGCTCTCTCCGTATTTGATTTCCCCATAGTCGCCTACAGCAGTTCCGTTCAAAATTGGCCTCGGTTTGAAAAAGCTTAAGTTATTTCTGGAATTCGAGGGAAAGGCATTACACTTTGCTAATTCATCATTTAGTATTTCAATTAGGCACTATTATTATCCACAATAATGAAAAAACTTCACCATTTCAACTGTAAAAATGAACAAGCATTGAATATCAGAATAAACAATTAATAATGAGGGGTTGATTATGCGTCAAATAAGGGTAAATTAATTCGAATCATGTTGTAAAGTATTTTTGCATTTAACAGTTCACTTTTCAAAATGTTGATTTCAAAACTCATGCGTTGAATAGATGTAAATGATTGTTTGCGAAGTCTCATGAGTACTAAAGGATATATTTTAACGAAGAAGGCTCAGTCATACCTTCTCAGCCAGTCCTTCCTTTTTATTATTTGATTTGGGTGACATTCGGAGGTTTACAATTTTAACTTAGCTCAAGTGAGTTGACCACAAGTTTTCCCTAAGCAGAGCTTAGGGAATTATGTTCACTAATTAAGAATCAAATGCCCAGGCACGTCAAGCGAATTTGTTTTCGAATTTTTATTTACTTATTCACACAATTTATAGTAAGCAGGTTAACACTGTTTAACATTTATTTATTTATTTCAAATTCAGGCTTTATGATATTTATCATTAGCCCTTAAACTTTGATTTCAGCTTCCCCCAAGGGTGGGGGTACATATATAGCAGTTAATTAATAGCAATTCATTAGCTGTCTTCTTGCTTCCCAGTATCTCTGGCTTTCCGCCCTTGTCTTTAGGGCTGGACACCGAATCAGGTGGGTCTTCTCCATTTCCTCTTGTAGGTCAAGCAGGGGGCATGTGGGTTGAGTGTATACTCCCAATCTGTGAAAGTGATTTGCCAAGCAATCGTGTCCGGTACATAGTCTACACTCAGCAACGGCTTCGATTCTTGGCCAGTCGGCTATGTCGGAGAGTGCCACTGTCTACTGTTTCTCCTTTGTTCGAGCTTTGAGTTCGTTGCACCTTGAGATATGGAATTCTCTCCTGATTAAGGCCTTCATTGTGTGGAAAGACATCGGCCGGTCCATGAATTGCAAAATTGTTGTCCCCTTCTTAGCAAGTGTGTCAGCAAGCTCATTGCCTTTAATGCCACAGTGACCAGGAATCCATTGTAGGACCACTGTTTTGTTTTTCTCTCAGCAGCTCACAGAGTTTTCTACATTCCTTTATCTCAGCTGTTTTGGGTGGCTCTCTGCTTCCAATTAAGTTGATTGCTGACTGTGAGTCCGAAAGTATCACCCCTTCGGTGAATTTCGTATCCAGGTAACATAATTGGCATAGTGCTATCCTAATAGCCTCTACTTCTCCTTCGAAAGCGGATCTATTATGTCCCACTGCTGCGTAGAAAAAGAAGAGTTCAGAAAAGACACCTGCACCAACGTTTGCTTGGCTTTCTATGTATGACCCATCAGTGAAGACTTGGAGCCATTGATCTGCAGGATAGTTGACATTGATTGTCTCAAGGGCCAGTGAGCGCATTTGCTCTGGAGGGGTGTTTGATTTCCTGAAGAAGTCAAGCAGTTGGGTGCAACATGCTACATCAGTGTCTTCTAATGGGTTCATGGGGAGAGAGGGGCTTTTGGTTTATTGTTCTTCAGTTCTATGGCTTTCTGTATTAGACCAGATTGCGTTTTCAGATGTCTTGGTCTATTCTCATAGGTGCTGAAGAACTTATCCATCGGAATGCGCAGTAACTTCTCATACAGGATCAAGGCCTTTTCTTTGATAAGGGAACATATTGTGGCACTTCCTGTAACTAGGAGCATTGCATCAATGGGTGTTGATTTTATCCCTCCAGTAATTAGTCGTAATGCTTGGTTGTGTGCCTTCTCGAGTGGTTTGAGAGTCACCTCTGTGGCTGTAATGAGTGGCTCACAGCAATACAACATTATTGGCTNTTTTTTAGTACTGGTATTACTATGGCAACTTTCCATTGGTTAGGTACGAGAATGGTCTCCCAGATTTTGTTGAAAAACGTCACCATGGTTTCCTTGGCTGTTAGTTACATTCTAATTAGAAATTCCGGATGATATCGTCTTCGCCAGGAGACTTCTTGCACTTGAGCTGTTTTATCTCAGCATTAAGTTCGCAAGATCTGAATGGTTCAGTAAGTACATTATTTGGTGTTGCGTCTTCCTTAATTTCACCAAACCGTCTTACTTGTAGCTTTAAACTTCTTGAAGATTTTCTGACAAAAGGGTTTTTCTTTTGCTTGTGGGAATAGAACCTCGCAAAGCAGTTAGCTATTTCGGAGTCGGTGGTATACAGTTTGCTGTTTAAGCGTATTGGTTCTTTTTTGGGTCTTTCTCTGTTGTTTTGGAGGTTACCCAGGAATTTGAAAGTGCGTTGGCTATCACTTTGATAGTTGATATTTGAGATGAATTTGTCGAAGGAAGTCCGTTTAGCTTGTAAGATGGCTTGCCTTAGGACAGCTGATTGTCGTCTCCAGGCTTGTACGTCTTCCGTTCTTCCAGTCTGATCAGCAGTGTTGCGAAGGATGTCCCGCTTTCTTTTCAGTTTCTCAAGGTGTTTAGTAGGGCGTCCCGATTTCTTTTCAGTTCCTCAAGGTGTCTAGAACGTCCCGCTTTCTTTTCAGTTCCTCAAGGTGTTTAGACTATCTAGATATTGGTTTAGTCTTGCCTCTGGGAATAGTTTTCTTTGCACATCTAATCATAATATTTGCTACCTCAAGGTGTTTAGACCAAAACACTCGATAGTGTGTAATCTTGCCTCGGGGAATAGTTTTCTTTGCACATCTAATCATGATCATAGGTGATATCAGTGCAAAGTTTATCAGGATGTTGGTTGAAGTCGATATCATTGCAAAGTTTGTCAGGATGTTGGTTGAAGTTGGGGGGGAATAGTTTTCTTTGCACATCTGATCATAATATTCTTCATATCGGTAGTTTTCTTTGCACATCTGATCATAATATTCGTGATATCATTACAAAGTTTGTCAGGATGTTGGTTGAAGTTGAGGGGACTTACACTGTTTAACATTAAATGTTATATTCTAAAATATCGAGCCTATGTTCTGCTAATAATACTGGAATAAGTTCACGTAACAAATGCAGTTCATAGGGGAGTGAAATTTTGTTATTAAGTAAAGATTAAATAACTTCTTTTAATGCGACTTTCACATTTAAACAATGGGGGTGTGCGATAGACTTACCTCCACGTGGTGCACCCTGGGCAACGTATACTCATACGGCAAAAAAGTCTATTAACAGGCAGTTGACTTCTGACTTCAAACTACCATGACCCCGCTATTTGTTATGTTTGATTACTTCCACTTTACTCGTCTCACTTTTTTTCTACCTTTGTGTCTGTCTCTTTTACATCTTTGAAACACTCTTCTATTCCACCCCCCTCCACTCTCGACCTTTTTCACTCTGATGTTCCTCTTCCCCTCTGTGGAGCTTGAAGTCCACTAAAGGGCTAATGATAACTATCAAAACGCCTGCCATTTGATATAAATAAATATACATTTAAACAAACCATTTTTCAGATTTCCACAAATTTTTAATTCACAAACTAAGAAACTAATGTTATAAGTTGGTTTACTCAAGGTCACTCCAATTTTTGTCCATTAAATTTGAATACATGACCTTTAAACTAAAGTCCACCGTCACATTTATAGTTTGCCTATCTCTTTAATGCACAATTAAACTTTATAGAGTCATATGAAATACACATTCCTTTGTTAGGGAAAATAAGAGAAGTACACATGTTCATTGGAGCTGAAATTTGAAAGCTAACACAAATTAGTAATGAGAACTTAATTCCGTAAACATTTTGTTGGCACCTAATTATAATACAATTCTGGGGGTGTGCGATAGACTTACCTCCACGTGGTGCACCCTGGGCAACGTATACTCATACGGCAAAAAAGTCTATTAACAGGCAGTTGACTTCTGACTTCAAACTACCATATCCCCACTGGATGCCATATTCTACCGCTTCCACAGTAATCATCCTACCTTTTCTCTGCCTTTGTGTCTGTCTCTTTACAACTGTAAACCACTCTTCTGTTCCCCACCCCTCGACATTCTGTTACTTTGATGTTCCTTCCCCTCTCTTTGAAGCCTGATGCCAGCTACATGGCTAATGATAAGTATCAAAATGCCCGCCATTTGAAATAAATAAATAAATAATACAATTCTTAGAGCAGTCAACATTAAGTAGAATAGTTTTGTATTTTATTTTCAAATCATAAACACCATTTTACCATAAAAGGTTTCCCAACCAGATTCATCTCATATTCTGGCCTATTAAAAAACTTACTCATTCACCAATTTATATTAAATTCGATAGTATTCGCTGATATATCGCATGCCATCGATTACCAACCTCTGAATATGATCAATGGGTCCTTGAAATGTCATACAAATTAAAATATCAAATTCGTTTGACTCAATATTTGGTTATGCTAAAATACCATTCCTGTTTTAACTTACTCTTTAACATTCACTGCCTTAATGACATTTTCTACTGCTAATAATGTTAAAAAAGTGGTTAAGCCTGAAATATTCAGCAATTTTTACTTATCTTCGAGTAATAAAAATAAATATTAAGTTACTCAAAATCAATATTGTTACTCTCGCCAAAATCTTTGATAATCAGTAAATGAGCTCAACTCATTATCTATTAACAAATTTAGAGTTAATTTAAACGATCCGTTTTACAACTCTCGGAACGGTTTAATCTGGTAATATGACTCGACATTTATAGATCTGAATTTCATATAATTTTGCATCGTTATGGAATACAGTTATATCAAAGTTCATCGCATATTGACAGACGCAAAGGTTCAAAAAATTTCTCTAAATTTTCAGGGATTCTGATATTTTGCCCATTTTTGGATTTAGAACTCTAACCTGCTGAGAACTTTGAGCATGAAATACACCCAAAGTGCGTAAATTTATTTTTGACTAGCCTTGAAAAAATTTATACAACTCAGCTGTCAAGCAGACAATAAACCAAAATTAGCGCAAAAGTTATTCTAATATTTGCCAATTTGTTCCATAAATCAGCGCCGCAACTGCTCTACTAAATTATCTGTTAGAGATGAAACCTTCCTCAGGTCTTTCCTTACCGAGCAACTTCTTTGATAGGAATAGAGAGGAAATTAAATAAATATTGTCTTTTACTAATCATTGTCTCTGAAAAAATTAGTGATTTCTAAATAAAGGGATAAAAGTCTTTTCCGTTATGTTTCTATGCTAGTATAATACATAATCTCATAAGTTGTCGCTATTATTAAAAATAGGAAAAAAACTATTTAAGTTATTTGAAGTGGAATTATAAACTAATGTAAACAGTAAAAGTCAAGGATAAATTTGGAAAATTGTAGTTTTACTTTACTTAGGCACATCTAAAAGACTTTTTTCAGCTCTGATCACGTGAAGTATCTGAAACAGAGAAATAGAAAATCTAGCCAATGCATGCTAATGGGTAGAAGCCATTAACGAGAACATTAGATTAGTATCAAATGTTTTCACCATATCCCAACAATGGAGAAGTCTTGGTAATGTTTTTGTAACGCGTAACCTCCATCATTCGACTCTCAGATTCCTGATTAATCCCATATTCCTAAATCCAGAGCTCGTTCACCTCTTAGTTCATTTCAATCCCAAAATGCTCATAGGCGCTGCAAACTGAGGCATCAATGACATAAAATCCCACCTTTTTAGAAAAGCTAATATTCGCAAATTAGCACGCATTTTGGGGTTTATTTGTACATAATCAAATCAGCCTGGCAAATTAAGCTCCGGTTGTTATTTAAACCCGTTATAGTAATAAAATCTCAGTTTTATTGCTTACAAATTGCTCTACTAAATAGAAATCTATTTGAAACATGGACAAAGTGTCCTATAACAGGGATAATCCATATTACAATTGCATATTCACAACTTATTTTCTGCAGAAAGGTTGGTTTTATAAGTATTATTTTATACCCCAAAAAGACATTCCTTACAGCAATTGCGCGTGTTTTTTGAAGCAAAAAATGTTAGTCTTAAGGAATGATTTCCCACTTCCTTTTTAATAGGAATGCGCACAACAACGTAACAATGTCATCGAGATGAAAAAATACTGTTTTCCTGCAATAGGTCTACATAACCGCTCGCAATTAGACCAATTGTAAATTAAAACAATGCATATTATAGGATTTTTACGTAATACAAGTCGTCTGAGGGTTCATATTTCTTAATAGAATAAGCTTTACCAAAATACCATATTTCCATCTTCATAATGGAAATACCATATCTTACTAAAGGTCAGCTCGCCAATAGATTGTGCATCCGAACACCCAGCGAGGTTATTAACGGGACTTTCCGTTCGCCAAACCCCTCCACCCTTACTACCTGCTATTTCTGTCTTCCCCTGTGATATTCTAAAATGACAAGAAGATAATCTGATTATCTGTCGAAGCACGATTCCTGATTTTGGCTGCGCCATATGTTCGACATGACAAGGTTTTGGAAATAGGGATTTGTGAATTTAATAGGCAGAAGTTATAGCAGTTATGATAGAATAAAGCAAATAAATTTTCCTAATCTTCTTAGTTTTTCTTGATAATACATTTAATAAAAATTTAATTGAATTAAGATATTACGGAAAAGTTGAATAATAAATAATACATTTTCAGCATTTCATGGAATTATGTGGATAGAATTAGTGGTTCTAGAATGGGACGAGGGAGCGCCATTGGCTTACCTCCACGTGCGGCATCCTGGGCAACGCATAGTAATACGACAAAAAAGTCAATAAACCGCCAGTTAACTTCTGACTTCAAACTACCTTGACCAGACTGTATGTCATATTCGACCACTTCCAGAGTTCTCAACTTACCTTACCTTTTTCTCTACCGTTGCGTATTTCTCTTTTACATCTGTGAATCGCTCTTCTGTTCTCACTCCACGTTTTGTGACTTTGTCTGTCCCCTCCTCCCTCTGTGAAGCTCAAAGCCAACTAAAAGGCTAATGAAAACCATAATGTAGCCTACTATCTGAAATAAATTAATGAATGATATTTTTTCTTATGATGCAGATTTATTGTCGATAGAAGAGCTGGATGAGATAGGATTATGATTGCTAATGGAGAAATAACTATGTAGTGAACTCACTTATTATATCATGTATTTTTAACAGTTGGGAAGACTATGTCTTAAAATGAACTATCTTCGATCAAAGATAACTTCAAGTATCCTATTTGGGAAGTGCTTTTCAACGCTTATCATAGGTTAAAATAGCATTACTGGATTAAAGCTCTTAAAGACCCGAAATCTGCACGCCCTTTTATAGGTCAAACCTAAAATGCACGGTTCGGCATTTCAATTACGGGAAATGCATTGATGTGTTCCGAATCCGTTGTCTCTGACTTCTCAGGAGAGGACAATAGTTGCTGCGCTACCAACACACATGATAATGAAATTTGTTTATTTCAAGAAAGAAAGGAGAAGAGGGTCGAAATTGCGGACTGTATTAAGCACGATGGAATAAAAGGATGTAAAAGTATGCAATGAATTTGGTAAAACGTGACCGACAAATTGAATAAAATTAAAAGGCAGTTGAAGAGAAATGTTGAAAAATTGGTAGGCAAACGCGATTGTTACGAGTTGAAGTGTATGCTAAACAGTGTGTAATGCAAAGTTCAATGAAAAATGGGAACAAGCCTTACCTTACGTACTTATATAACTATTTTTCAGTAATACCACTTATAAACGGTTTTTATTCCTTAAATACTCTTGAAAACGGCTAATAAATATTCCATTTATACAGTAAATGGATTACTTGATCTGAATGATATCAGAAATAAAATGAAGGGAAAATTTTACTTATTACTCACTTTAACGTTAATCCTTAATTTCATTTATGCCAGCAGAGTGTATTTTCTGTTAGATTGTGTAATGATACACTACTTTCTCCATCTTATAATTCAGAAATTAATTTGAATGAGAAACGCACCAATGTAGTCGGTTAGTATAATCAGGAGAATTTGACAAAGTATTTTATCAGCTTATTAATCGATTAGTTTGAATAATTAGCTCAAAACTCTAACGGAACAGCATTTGGGGGAAATTTTATTTCCTTCCTTTGTTTCTTATTTGACCTTACCCGATTCTATATTTTTTATTGTTTGTGATAATATAATAATCAATATTTCTAGGTTTGAATTGTAATAGTTTTTTCATAATCTAATTTAAGTTTCAATGGTAGAAGACCGAGATTAGTTTTAGGAAAAATTTCCTTTTTCCTTTGTTATAATCAATGCCTAAATGTGTTGTAGATGATTTGGAGACAAAATTATGCCAAACCTTCACAACTAAGTCAACTCGGTATAAATAATTCGTCACTTTGTCTCTATTTCCTTGTCACCAGTGTCCCTGAGTGATGGAAGGCGAAGGAGGGTGGGAGTGGGGTGGGAAGAGGAGGGAGAGGGACACTGAGAGGTCAAATGTTTTATTTATAAAATTACGAAACAATTTTGGCACTGAATATAAAGTTAACAAATAATAAATTACCCATACTTAAGTCAGATTCCATCTTTATTTTATTTCAACGATGGTATTATTTCTTTAAGATTTCTTAAGTTGAGGAAAACAAGCTGATCGGTTCATAACATTTTAATATTAATCCTTTTTCATATAAAGATTAATAGTATAAAATAGAATGGAATATTACTTATATGTCCAAGTAGATGTGTCGAAACACTTCAGTTATATAAAGTTGTAGTCTTATGAAGAAACTCCCGCGGAAAAAACATATCATTCCAAATTTCATAATGACCAGGAAAAAACCGTGTTGGCTATATGTAACATTAGATGCACATGAATCTCGTTAACTCCAACTTGATGTACGTATAAGAAGTGTAGTAAATAATGCTTGATTATCACAGAAAAGGCATATATCCAAACTATTCTTAAGTGTTACTAAAGAGCAGAAAGCAGAAAAATGACCTTTCGTTTAATTACTTTAATAAAAATAGAATAAACAACTCATAGAAGTAGACAATTTATTTATATTCCGAAAATTGGAGGGGAGGGGGAGATGAGAAAAGAACAGTGATTCACATATGAAAAAGAGGCAGACTCACAGGTAGAGAAAAAGACAAGCTCAGTACTATGGAAGTGGTCGAATATGACTATACAGTGGGGTGGGTGATGGTAGTTTGCAGTGAGAAGTCAACTGCCTGTTTGTGGACTTTTTTGCCGTACGAGTATACACTGCCCAGGGTGAGCCACGTGGCGGTAAGTCTATCGCGCACTCCTAGAAGTGAGAAATAGTGAGTGGAATAACAGAAATGGTATGCGCGTACATAGCTGTCTACATAGTTAGGCTGTGGAGACGTGGGAGGTCAGGTGGGCTTTTAAATATAAAGCAAATGACCAGGAAACAAGGGAATATGGGTATATTGGGAGGTGCTTTGTAAACAGTAATGCACCATGGTTATAACGATTCTGGTTTGACCTATTAGCTTATCTTCAATTTTCTCTTTGCACGAACAGACGAACAAATAAAATTATTATGATACAATCAGATCCATAGTAATTATTTGCGACTCAGCTTGAGTTTAGTATTCAAATTAGAAATAAATTAGCACCCACTATCTTATTTTTTGATTACAAACTATAAAGGCTGATTTGATGAATTCGAGTGCCAATTCTATCAGAGGTTGAGTCATACGACAGGTATTGACAATACCTTCCCAGTTCAGGTGGGATTAACACCGTTAGTCACGTATTTTGGCCCGGCTTGAGCATCAAAATCCTTCTGAAGGGGGGAGGGATGACCAGAATGTCAGTGATTTGACATTTCTTTGTCATTCAATAGTCAATCATGTGAAAATATTCGGCACCATAACTAAAAATTTAATGCGTAGTCTAGAACAGTAGTTTGTTTACTTTGGAAGCTTATATTACTATTTTTGTTATCAAAATCATATAGAGCATTTTCTATCAGTTTGACGGATTTATGTCAGGTTGTAATATTAATATCAAAAATCGCGAAACTGTCACGTTTAGACCAACATTTGTTTCATATTCTTTAGTTACGTCAAGTAAGCTACAATTAAACAAAAGTGTTCTCAATACTAATATAAATATGAGTAAAATCCTCCTTCAAATTTGAAATATTTATTTATTTATCTCAAATGGCAGGCGTTTTAATAGCTGTCATCAACCCTTTAGCTGACTTTGGGCTTCACAAAGAGGAGGAGGAACATCAAAATGACAGAAAGTCGAGAGAGGGGACAGAATAATGATCACCAGATGAGAAAGAGTCAGGCAGACACAAAGGCAGAGAAAAGGTAAGATAAGTACTGTGGAAGTTGTGGAATATGACATAAAGTGGGGTCATGGTAGTTTGAAGTGAGAAGTCAACTGCCGGTTAATAGACTTTTTTGCTGTATGAGTATACTTTTCCCAGGGTGCACCACGTGGAAGTAAGTCTATCGCGCACCCCCAATTTGAAATATTAGAAAAGGTTTTGCCAAAATGATGAGGGTTAGCAGAATTGTACATGTTCACATCTAATCGAATGCTTGTGGAATGCTACTTCAAGCTATCATCTTGGCAAATAGACATATTCCTCGTATCAAAAATATAACATATCGCTATTAACCAATAGTATCAGAGGTGACACAATTTGTGTCAGAATCAAAAGTTCGGATATTTTTAAGCTGCCTTAAACCATTAGATTTATGACAGTTAATTATATATATATATACCCATTTGCATGGGAAATAAAAGTCTGCATTATTTA
>UZAE01014026.1:7152-17284 GCA_900617975.1 Rodentolepis nana | reverse complement strand
AGCTATATTGTCATTTGAATCTAAAAATAGGGTATTTGCCTGTTTAAAGGTATGCGTTTGTGCAGAAACAGTTAAGTGCTAACATCAAAATTTGTTGGGAAGGAAAGGCAGGCAGTTCAGCCACGATTCATCCTCATTACAAATTATCAAATTTTATGATGATAATAATTTATTTATTTATCTCAAATGGCAGGCGTTTTGATAGTAATCATTAGTACTTTAGCCGAATTCGGGCTTCACAGAGAGAAGGAGGAACATCAAAGTGACAAAAAGTCGAGCGGTGGGGGGAGAGATGTGAAAGAGAGAAAAGGTAAGATGAGTACTGTGGAATGGGTCGAATATGACAGATAGTCAGGTCATAGTAGTTTGAAGTCCGAAGTCAACTGCTGGTTAATAGACTTTTTGCCGTATGAGTATACGTTGCCAGGGTGTACCACATGAAGGTAAGTCTATTGCACACCCCATTTTCTAATAATAATAATAATGAGTATTGATTATCTTTGGCTTAGTAAAATTCTGGGTTGTGCGATTTCATGTGCACGCAGAAGAACGGATTTCCAAAAATTGTTTGAAGTGATAAAAAAATGAAAAGTCTAATTACATTTCTCAAGCAAATTCATTTAGCAACGAGGAACCCTGAATTTGCTAAGAGATTATCCGACGCCTATTACCGGATGTAACATTTTACAAGCAGTCAACTGTGTAAGTGGAAAATGAAAAGCTTTTGGAACCTTTAATTTGGTGAGGTGCGCGGTAGACTTACCTCCACGTAGTGTACCCTGGGTAACGTATACTCATACGGCAAAAAAGTCTTTTAACTGGCAGTTAACTTCTGACTTCAAACTACCATCACCCAACTATATGTCATATTCGAATACTTCAACAGTACTCATCTTACCTTTTCTATGCATTTATGTTCATCTGTCTCTTTACACCTGCGAATCACTCTTCTGTCCCCCCTCCCGACTTTTTGTTGCTTTAATGTTCCACCTCCTCTCTGTGAAGCCTGAAGTCAGCTAAAGGGCTAATGATAACTATCAAAACGCCTGCCATTTGAAATAAACATTTACCTTGGTTAATTTGTATTTCATAACAACGCAATTTGCTGAATTTGCTTTATTAAGTATAACGATGACGTCAATATACACTCAATTATCACCTCCAGTTTCTTTAAATAGTTGAGAAATTTACCCAGCGTCTATTATCGAAGTTTCACCTTCACCTGCTTATACAAAAAACTGTTTTGATTAGATTTTAGCTGATTTTCCCTTCACTAATAACTTTAAGCAACAAGTAATCTCAACATCGCTTCTATTTAACATTTCCGTAAGATGGCGACATATGATATTCATGTATATCGTTATACATTTAAAATAATTAAACTCATTAAATGCTTACTCTATTAAGTATCTAGTGTTAAATATTACGATTTGGATCAAAATGTTACTTAAATTTAATGAACTGTTTGAGATTTATCATGGCCTTGATGACAAAGAGATTCAAAATATATCAAGATGACACAGAGGTTTTTAAAAGGTCTGACTACTGCAAATGTGATCTAACCTACGACATTCAGTTTTGAGATATTAAAGTTGAGCATTAATATACTATACAATGGACTAAATTCCTAATCAAAACTAAACAAGAGAGGCCTATAATGCGACTGCTGTATGACTTCCTTGGACTCATTGGAGGTTCCTAAAAGACAAATACTTCCACACCATTTACAGTTGAATCCGACTTACATTACCATAGGCAATAACAATATCATAAAAAACTGGGTATGAGTGGCTTTAAAATGGAATAAAATAGGCCTATCCTGTCTTTACAAGTGCAGTTACTTTAAGAATATCTTTAAGTTGAAATTTAGAAGGGAACGATTACAAGTGATAACCATTATCGAAAACATTTTGATCTCATTGGTTGAATGTAAAACAGGCTACAATCTAAAAATTGAAATATGCAACTTGAAACTACATGCTCAGAAAAGGCGGGAGTTAAGTAAAATAGTTATTTCGACGGGTAATTATGGAAGGTGTCTATTTGTCTTTAAAATAGAAATGACGTATGTCAGTTGACAGCGCTCCCTTCGTGGTCAATGGAACATTTCAAGGCTGACGTTCTTTGGGTTTGAACTTTACGTTCACCTGCATTTTCTTAATTACCCACTTTTGAACTAGTCAAAATTGGGATTGGTGTCAAGTTGGAATTTATGTATATTTACACACTTCTAAGTGATACATAAAGTTGAAATCAGCTTAATTCAAACCAAACTAAGCTGACCTCAGGGACACTAATGAGGTGTCTCCCATTTTCTTACTCCAGCTTTCAAACTCGTTTTCATTCATACGGTATTTTAGTCATCCCTTAGGGAATAGCTAAAGTAAGTACTTGTGTTAAGAGAAGGACTCTTAACTCATATGAAAACATGCCAGATTTTTCTTACGCAGGGCAAGGTGATAAAAATTATTGATATGTAAAACTTTGACTTCAAACAGAAGATGATCCGATAATTATGAGGTTCTACAATTCATTGAGATTATGAAAATTCTCATTCCTTATTGGTTTTAAGTGAAGGATTTGAAAATTTTCTAATTATAAGTAAGCAAAATGTTATAGACGAACTATTGAAAACATGAAAAATATAAAATAATAAATGTTTGTAAAATGAAATAAATAAAAACCAAATTTCTATTTCTCACTTAGAAAGAATGTTTTCGTAACTCAAAATAAAGTTATCGGGATGTAACATAAAAAGTTTATTTTGTTGGCTATTAAGGACCTCCGATAATCCCGGTCTCCACTCATTTTCCGATTGGCTCATCAGTGAGTCGATTCCCCAAATTTCTCCCAATATGATGGGGAGGGGAAGAAAGTTAATTGTTAGCAGTACATGCTTTCTAAAACAATATATAAATCGTTACAAACTTGACTGTGAAACAGAGAGAAGCAAAGGATAGCATTGATATTGATTTCTATGTAATGAAAATAGATTTAAGGCTCCTGGGTGATGATAATGGAGACTATTTGGAAATACACTTTGAATATTTGATTCAGTGATCTAAATCGAGTATACCTCGTACCAGTTGAACACGTTTGGAGTAATGTCAAGAGGTAATTTATTTTAGTAAATATTCTTGATTCTCGAGGACTAAATCACGAAGTAAGAGTGCAGTGGAATGAAGTTTGTAACACCTTGATAGGTTCAGGTTCATTGAACATGAGTGGAATTTGTTGAAAAAGGTAACTTTTGCTACTAGACGTGGAATATGAAGCTAGCGAAATATTTCCCATTAATTCATTTTTTACTCATTTCTCGCCTTGACTTTAGTGAAATATTAATTCATAGATCGGGCATATATTTATTTATTTATATCAAATGACAGGCGTTTCGATAGTTATCATTAGCCCTTTAATTGACTTCAGGCTTCACAGGGGGGAAGGAGTATCAAAGTGAAAAAAGTCGAGAGGGAGGGGGGAACAGAAGAGTGTTTCAAAGATGTAAAAGAGGCAGACACAAAGGTAGAGTGAAAAAAGGTGAGGTGAGTACTGTGGAAGTGGTCGAATGTGACATACAGTGGGATGATGGTAGTTTGAAGACAGAAATCAACTGCCCGTTCATAGTTCTTTTGCCCATGATTCAGCACGTGGAGGTAATTCTATCGCACACCTCAAATCGGGCATATATAAATTTCTGGAAATTAACTATTTCTCAAACCGATGTTTTTAATTAAAGTAGAATAATGACTCTACCTCATCGATCGCCTATCTAAGGTCATTTAAATTTACTAATGACTAGGTATTCAGATATTTAAATCTTCCATTAAGTGATTGGTGTTGTGGTCAGTGTAGTACGCGCAGAAAACCCTCAAGATCAGTGTCATCGACACCAAAGATATTCAAAGATTGAACTAAAGTCTCCTGCTTTAGGTTATTTCCCATATTTTTTTCAAATCTTTATTCGCTAACTTATTTATTTGGGAATGGAAAAGTGTCTGCTCTCCCCCCGCCCCCACCTTCATAATCATCATCAATCTCACCTTCTTTCAACATCGGGTTTGAACACAGCGGTAGAACATGGAAATTCCTTTGGAGAATGTCCCCTCTAGATATGGAAAACACACACCTTGAGTCTGGGCAAAGATCATTAGCGCGTTGATCAAAGATTTCTTCCAGAATTAGATCAATGGAATCAGTTTTCGGGCGTGGTTTGCACTTTATTCCCCTGGGTTTTGGTATTCGAATGTCTGAATCAAGGAACAGTGTCAGTTTTCCATAGTTCAGAGTTTATAGATTAACAACTTAGGGAAACTATTCTTCCAAAATGATCAGGGCGAATATGGATCTCTACTTGCCATATTTAGCGTGGACAAAAATTACGACTTGCTACTGGAACAAATATTATCTATCTTCAAAAATAATTTTCTTATATTTTCGATTTAATATTGAGCATCTCTCATGCTTACTAAGAAGCAAGTAGAAAGATTTTGAGGGTATGATTCGTGATATATAATTTAAATCACATCTTATTACATCCTGCAGTAACCAACGCAAATGTTTAAAATTTTGCGCACTTTTCGAAACTGGAAGGTAATGCTTTCGCTACTGATCGTTACACATATTTTAAAAATATAATAAGTAAAAGTGTTATGCTGTAGGGATGTTGTGGAAAAATTTTCCTTTTCTACCACATATGAAATCATGACTGATCAAACGTGTATACACCGGAGGTAATTACATAAAGACCCACCCACTTTTACTACAAAATATACTCATTTTGCATCGAGGAAGTTAATTATATTACCATGGTGGGACACAATGAAAACGTTAAATTGTGAGAAATAACTGAATGCGCTAAACTGAAGTTTTAAAAGTCCACATGGTCAACTAGATGGTAACAGTGAGTGCTTATTCCATTATTTGTTTAACCGAAGGTTAAATTCAATCCAAATTCAATTTACTTTACACGAATTGCAGCAAATGCTTGCCTGAGGTGATAAGTGCTTATCGATTAGCATTATTTAACTAATGATACTTTATTTTAAAGTTTGTGAAGGACAATGACCTTACCCGATATTCATCAACTTTAAACTTCAACGCCAAATATTTATTTATTTCAAATGGCGGGCTTTATGACACTTATCATTAACCCCTTAGCTGACTTCGGGCTTCATAGAGGGGAGGAACATCAAAGTCAGAATAAGTGGAGAGGAGGAACAGAAGAGTGATTCAAAGATGTTAAAGAGACAGACAGACAACACAAAGGCAGAGAAAAGGTAAGATTAGTACGGTGGAAGTGGTCGAAATGACATACATTGGGGTCATAGCAATTTGAAGTCAGAAGTCAACTGCCGATTTATAGACTTTTTTTGCCGTATGAGAATACGTTTTCCGGGGTACACCACGTAAAGGTAAGTCTATCGTACCCCAACATCAAATATTTGACTGACCTTTTTAATACTTTCACTGCATTCTTCGTCTCACCTTTATCGTTAACCTTTTTAATGTACCCAAACGGGTATTCATTTTAAAATTGAAATTTCGGAGAAGTTAAATCTAAACCGACAATTAAAGCGCGGCTCAAATAACTATAAGAGGTAAAACCCATGTTGCTTAGAAGAAATTTTGAAGTATTTTCTCAAAATTGTTGGTGGGGATAGGTTTTTCTCGAAATATCTGCAATAAATTTAAGGGGAATTTGGAATTATTTGTAAAAATTTTAATGAGATTCAATTCTTCAACAAGGATAGATTGTAATCAAGAAAAAAAAACACTTAAGACCAATCTTTCTGGCAACCAAACTTGAAATAACCTCAAACATGATGTACTTTAATTCGGAATGTGACCTATTTGTTGGAATTTAATTTTATTAATCACATGGGAGGTTTGGCTTGCAAACGAGTTAAACTCTATTAATGACTTGATATAGCGCATCGTGTTTTTTCATTTTGGTCTTTAACACTTTTTATCTCTCATTGGAACCTCGACTGTGCCAATGAAATTGCATCGTTTGAATGCTGCGGAAACCTCCAGACATCAGACGCGAACACCATACTTCCCATTTTGCTTGAGATCTAAACCTACTGGGTCATTTTGAAATCTCTTTCACGTCGCATGCTGTTATAGTTGAAAATCTTATACAAGTTTAAGCTTTTCTTTAATGAATAATTACATCGCCATGTAAAATCGTGTATATTGCGCAGGGAGGAGGGTATGCACTGAGACAAGTTTGAAAATGGGCAGCTGAATATTGTCAAATAAAATGAATTTCATAGAGTGTTAAATCATACTGTTTGAGGAGTTGGAAAAAGTAACTGAACAGCACTTATGCCCAATGTTGACATTTTATGTCAATAGATTAAGTGAATATCGGTGGCGTCGTATTTCACGGTTCAATTTGAAGAATTCAAACCCATTAGCAACAAGTGAGGTACGCTTATTATTGCCACTAGTAGTAGGTTTCTGCCTCACGTCGACAGATTACGCTCAAAACTTTTTAGCGGAATGATCGATTATCGGTAACTGGACACAAATTGTGAACATAGCAATATCATAACTAGGGGGAAATTACAACTACCTATTGGTGCGAGATGTTCAAATAAATCAAATGAATATTAAATGGCACGCGTCCATTGAGCTTTAGCGAGGGAAATAATGCTTATCATGTCAATTACTTTCCCGGAAATACCTACCGATGGATGAAGCAGAGAGTACCATCCACGAGCAGGTCATAGTGTCGTCACTGATTCTTATCATTCTTCAAGAAAAATGGTATATATATATATATATATGTATATATATATGGATTTCCTGAGCAGATGTAAACTCTGATGGTTGATGGGTTATATCAAATCTTTGGATTAAAGTCGCATCGAGAAAGTGGCATCTATGAACTAATGAGACAGAAAATTTTGAAACAGAATAGGAAAACTGATCTCATACCAAACTTTATAACTACTGCTAAGTCCAAGAAATTTTTCGGAAATGACTCAACGATCTTTGAATAAGACTATATTGTAAATACTGTAATCAACGACTGTTAATGAAGTATGCCAGAACAAACGTGCTAGGAAAGCAAAAAAATCAAGACGTGGTAAGAAGTGACTAAAATAATTTTTTTGTGAGGCAAGAGCTACGAAAACAGTGGTTCATCAACCAATCCCCTGAAGCTTACAAAAGTATTGATACTGCCTGCAATTTTTCAATGATTAAACAAATGAATGCACTTGGGAGAAAGCTGATAGAAATGCAGAATTTATGACTATTAGAGTATCAAAAAGGCCTTCAGTTTGCTTCGACATGTTCTGCTTGGGACCTCTTGAACATTGTCAAGATTGAAATCAGATAATTTTGCTGCCAATTTCTGTTGCTTGCTTAGATTTTATGCTGAACCATTTAGTTACTGATCAGTACAATCTAGTTTAACCTTTAATATTAAACTACCGAAAATGAAAGGAACCAAAGAAGAAATCACTTGAAGGCTTTGGAAACTTCGGGTTTGAAACTTTTTACGTGGATTATATCAATACCACATAGTTACTAACTGAAGTCATTTGGTAGTTTTTGGCTGAACAGAATTCAATATCCTGATCGTTAGAAGACGCTGAAATAAACATGATTTGCTAACGTAATGGAGCAAGAACTGACCCAACCAACTATAAAACGATTGCCCCTCTTGACGCGGAAGTAAATAGCGTGCATTGATAGTTTATAGAAGAGCAAAAGGCAGGTAATGATAAACAAGCCATTTCTAGGATCAATAGTACTATCGTCTGGAGTCAAAGCCAAATTGCTCAAAATGTCATTTATGTTCTCCTAAATGGTTTGCCCATTACTGGATTTCAAATGATGTATGTCAATGCATTAAAGGCTGTTTGAGGCACATTCGCCTACTAAGCAGATGAAAAACGAGTGTCAAGATCAGGAAGAAAAAGTACCCTCCCCCAGATAAACTCCGCCACAAAAAATTGCACAACCGAAGCTTTAACCTCTGGGAAAGTCCTCTCAAAAAAGGCGACTCAGCCGCTTAACCCCTATCAATATCCTAATTTTAGATATTGGGGGAAACTAAGGTTTCTCATGCAAAGATTTGGTTTTTGGCAGCTTAAAGCATAAGTGAAGTAGGCATTGGAAGGGAAAGTGCGGTTTGATTACAGAATTCTGAAAATAACTCTACCGACCGCGCACCACACACTTAGCCAGAACACCAACTACACATATAAAAGGCGTGAGAAAAGTGGAAATAGTTTCCATGGACACTCACTTCTATTGACACTTTGCAAACGCGTATGAGATGAAGAAAAGGCGTTGTAGAAAAGACACCCACCGAAAAGTAGGCATTTCAAAATTCGATGGCATTTCTTGACCAAATAGTTGGATGTTACATAAGAAAGATGAAAAGAAGGCAGTTAAAGCTTCATTTGAAATCACTCCAACAGAGATTCCGATGCGATAATAATAATAATAATGAAAGTCAAATCAAATTGCAGATAACTTGTTCCAGTGACTTACATTCATCATTTACCAGTTATGATTAGCAAATTTGGGGGCTTTATGATAATTATCATTAGCCCTACGGTTGACTTCGGACCTCACAGGGAGGAGGAACACCAAAGTCACAAAAGTCGAGAGGAGGGGGGGGGGGAGGAACAGAAGAGTGATTCACAGATTAGAGAGACAGACATAAAGGTAGAGGAAAGGTAAGGTGAGTACTGTGAGAGTGGCGGAATATAACCATACATTGGGGTCATGGTAACTTGAAGTCAGAAGAGAACTGCTAGTTTACAGACTTTTTTTCGTTTTTTTGGTATACGTTGCCCAGTGTGCTCCACGTGGAGGTAAATATATCTAATATACCTATATATATATATATATATGAACAGATGAGTAAAGCAAACAATCATTCTCATGTTTTTCATAACGCTTCAAAGTGAATGGATATCTATGGTCTTTGAACTGCTTGTTGTCAATAAAATTAAAAAAATTGCTCAAAAACTATCAAATTAATGATATACAATAAAATAAATTTATGAAAGCACTTTGTGATGAAGGAAGTCAAGAGCTGACTAGTTCTAAGGACGAAAATCGATTTTAAGTATCACTTTTAGGCAATTAGAAGTGACTTACCGAGAACAATATCGGTAGATCTAGTTGAAATATTCTTTTTCCAAGATAGTAATATCAGGTGTATCTTGCAAGACGTACTTTATACCAGAAGAGCGACATTTACTTAATTGTATCAAATGACAGGCGTTTTGATTTTTAATAATTAGCCCTATAGCTGACCTTGGGCTTCACAGAGGGAAGGAGGAACATCAAAGTGACAAAAAGTCGAGGGGTGGAAAACAGTAGAATGATTCACAGACGTCAAAGAGACAGGGAGAGGAAAGGCAAGATAAGTACTGTGGAAGGGGTCGAATATGATATATAGTTGGGTGGTGGTAGTTTGAAGTGAGAAGTCAACTGCCGAATAATAGACTTTTTTGCCGTATGGGTATACGTTGCCAAGGTTGCACCATGTGGAGGTAAGTCTATCGCACACCCCTGAAGAGCAACATTAATTTCTATTTGGATTAATACAACTTGTAGGGTCAGAAGGTCAGGATAATGAATTTTGAGCACCTCTATTTCTGTAATACATGAATTGAAGGTGGAAATGGGGATATTTTGAAAACTCGTGTCAATAGTCCTAATTAAATTAACACCCATGGGTGGAGAGTGGAAGTAAAATATGATGAAATAAAAGCCATATTTTCATGACTGACGGTTAGTGAGATTTTTCCTCCACGCTGAACTTCAAATATCTCACCTCTACTCAAGATAGGTGTTTAAAAGCTACTTTATGAGACATGATTTCAGTTTCTCTCAGACCAGTGTTGTGAATATTCTCAGTGTCTTTGTTTAAGTAAGATCAGGGTAAAGTATTAATCTAGCACAGTTGTCAAACTAATGGAACCCAATTGAAAGCAAAAATAGGTAAAACGCAACCATTGTTTGCCATTATTTTTTTTACCCAAGTGACGAAAATATGCTGCAAATTTGATTGACAATGAAGATATCAGTGACTTTGACAAAAACCTACGAATAGATGAATACATAATTGACGTAATGAAATATTCCATTGGGGGGGGGG
>UZAE01014025.1:0-17290 GCA_900617975.1 Rodentolepis nana | reverse complement strand
ATTTATATTAAATGGCAGGCATTTGGATAGTTATCATGAGGCCTTTAGTTGACTACAGGCTCCACAGAGGGGAAGGAACATTTGATTGAAAATAAGTTGCGAGGGGGGGAGACAGAAGGGTGATTCAAAGTTGTAAAAGAGGCAGACACAAAGATAGAAAAAAGGTGAGGCGTGAAATGTGGAAGTAGTCAAATATGACATACAGTGTGGTCATGGTGGTTTGAAGTCAACTGTCGGTTAATAGCCTTTTTTGCCGCATGAGCATACGTTGCCCAGGGAGCACCACGTGGAGGTAAGTCTATCGTACACCCTCAGTGTCGAACGTCATCCATTCACAGTTGAACCCGAGATCTTTGCAATTATCTCCGACACTTGTGAAATTGTCTTGTGGAAGGGAGGCTGTTTATTGAAGAAGGTAATAAAAGGGGTGGGGCACATATAGAAAACGAAATAGGACATGGTAGTGATTACTCTGAAATCTGTGATAAACATGGCAAATCAATTTTTTCCCAACTGGACTGCTTGTCGAGTTGTCAAAGCAAAGTGCTGTCACTTCTGCGAATATCAACCCAATCCGCAAGCCCTATAAATGACATTACCAAGAAGTTTAAACTGTTTCTGCACATCAAATTCTCCACTGCAGAACCCAAGTGTAATCATTTTCTGCAATCATTTTTGGGATCGGCATTGGACACAGAGAGTGCTCAAAGACGTAGTCCAGATATCCGAGTGTGGGGAGATTCAGGTGACAATTTTGAATATCGGTTGAAGTGAGGGAAATTTCATCTTTCCACTAATTAAGGACTTCAATAGGAGTCGGAGGAAACTTGGTGAGATTATTTCAGGAAAAATTTGAACTACTAATTTATTGTGAGCAGAGTATTATTTTATTTATTTGTATCAAATGGCTGGCTCTATGACAGATATCACTAACTCTTTAGTTGACTTCGGATTGTAGAGAGAGTGGTGATGTGACTACTTTGGAAGTGTTAGAATATGACAAAGAGTCGGGTCATGGAAGTTTGAAGTTAGAAATCAACTGGCGTATGAAAATACGTTGACAGCTCGGCGTTTGCGTGTCATGTTTCTCAGGAATTAGCACTTGGCGTAGCTCTGAAAAATGTCCCAAAATCTCACCTACTTGATCCTCTAAGAGATGAAGATGTCCTCTTTCGAGAGAAATTTATTCAAGGCAAATTATAGTTTGCTAACCAAAAATAAACGTCAATATTAGTACCAAAGGCCTTGCAATAGTGTACTAATTTCCATTTTCGCAGGCTTATGGAAAAGCAGTGTTAATTTTATTCATTGTGAAATTATAGATCACAGTGAATGCTCGTTCAGGATGTCTGGAGGTAACTGACCGTTTAACAATCTAGATTCCTCCGTATCCCCCTCCCATCCCCCATCACTACATATGTTAGAAGTTCCCCTTTCATTTTCTAAAGGTGCTCGTATACGATTACTAAGTGAAACAAGATGGGTTTGGTATTCGCAATTTAGACCACTGAAATTAGTGTACTTCCGATCGAACTCAAAGTGTTTGAATTGGCATTATAATTTTTGTATTTTGTTTCAATTCGATGGCAGTAATAGTTTATCATGCGCTCAAGTTGGGATGAGTTCAATTTGAGATTTCGTAATGGCTAATTTTCATTATTAATCTCTATTTGACTGCTTAGTCAAATTCCTTGTGAATTGATGCGTCTTATTCCTTCTACTGCCGAGTCCACGTTGACGTGAGATGCAACGAAAAATTGTACAACTCATTGCAGTTCCTCTAAAGCGCACAGAAAACTAGAATCCTGAACATCTCATTCATTATCATCATCCTCAGCATAACTCTCACCATCTCATTTGGGACCCATTGAATAACTTTCGCAGTTACCACTTATTAGCATTTCTACATATTCTCATTTTGTAAAATATTTACCAATCATTTAAATTAAACAAAATGGTGCTTTTCCAATATATGATTTAAATCTATACATATAATTCCTATTTGATGATTAAGCATTTCCTAGGTCCTTAAAAGCTCAATTGCTCATTCTCAATTATTGACGATTTGCTCGTTGCGTCCTGTTCATATATCACCACGATCACATGGTTAAATGAAAATTTCCCGGAACAGGGAGTCGCGGACGATAAGCGTGACTGCACCACATTCAGCATTTCTGCTAGACTTCCTTTGAATTTCTCAATATTTCCTTTCGTTGGGAGTTCGATGAAAGTTGAATTATAGATGTTATTCTGAGATAATTACTTCTATCTGGAAACGGAATGAAATAACCCAGAATTATCGACAATTTAAGCGGTTGCCAGGAAAGGTAAGTTTCTTCGGGATCAATGACGATCCATGTGATATTAATGGGAAAATTCGAATTTGATCATAAATTTTAATCTCCTCGTTACAAATTCGTATTCAAACAAATGAGAATCGGATGGTGTTACGTCAGAAAGCTAGTGATAGGCTATGTGATCAAAGCCAAACTGGGAGGGTGGGGGGGGGGGGGGGGGGGGGGGGTGAATTCTGAAGTCGCCAGTTACACAGATAGCCTATTTTAATTGCCAATTTCCTAAACATTCCATATTACTTCTGTAATAAAATCACTTACAAACATTTTTTAAGCGTTTTTCTCCTTTGTCCATTCCCTTCTCCCTCTCTCTCTGAATGCCTATTTTCGAAGTAATCCACTCTGCAGTGCCAACACAATCGAAACAGTTCTCAACTTGCTATCACACTTTTCGAGTTATTCTACCGACGTGACGATGATTCCAGATCTAAACCTACGTGTAGAAAGATTACGCCACTTATATCGCATTTTCGAACCTCCATTTTTCCTGACTTGAGCTGCATATCCGTCGAGGCATTCGATAAATCGCAATCCTATTTGAAATGAACTTTAAGTCGTCCGCAAACAATAATTGCACAGTCATTACTGGAATCTGTCTGAATTTAGGCGCCCCATTTTTCAATTCATAAATTTCCTCATTGATCACTAACAAGGATTACTTAATTTTCAGTTGTGAAAATTGAATAAGCGTTAAACGCCCAAGGAGATAAAGATAAGTTATGCAGCACTGATGAGATGCTTTAAAAGGAGGCCTCTATCGAGCACTAAAACGTCTCAATCACGATAAGCACCCTTCAAGAAAAATTGTTTTGTTAATTGAAATGTTATTATTACTATTATCAATATTAAGTAGTACGATCATTGTGCATTGAACGGTGTTTCCATTGAAACCAAGCTATTTTAGAATTTGAAAATCCTCATCTCCTGCTACTTTAAATTATTCAACTGAATATCCCACCAAATTGTACGAGTATTAGAGAATTCTGAGAGTCTTGCGTCTTCAAACATAGTTATGGAAGAATATTACGATTCCCTTTCTGCAATTGCATCAAACTATTTCTTCCACAATACCAATTAATCGTATTAATTACTTTTCAAAGTTATGATAAATGTCAAAACCCCACACAACGTTCCTGCAGAATACTCGCGTCAGTGGCAAGATGTGAGAAGAAAGTTCAGGCAATTTTAATGTGTCATTCGATGGAGCTTTAGCTTGTCTGTGTATTTGAACTCAACAGTGATATTGTGACAACGTATCGAGTAATGCGTCACAAAGGAAATCGTCAGCTCTGTTGACGTGAAAACTATGAATTAAAATGTGACATTGGCGTTAACGTAGAAATGAGTTCATGTACAATGTGGAGAGGAGTGATGAACTTGTGTGTTTGAAATGGATGAGTTCGAATGATAAATATTGATTTATTTCTGCAAAGAGAGATATATACTTCAAGTAACTTCCGTTAATATTCATATTTTATTTTAGAACGTATATAACTCATCGATTTTTAATTGATTTCTGAAAAATATTCGAAGGACGCTTTTGGTTGCGTAACTAATCCGATAGAACTCCCATTTCACTCCATGGTCTACACCCACTAATTTTATTAATTTTCCAGAATTTGAGCTTAAAAATAATTTTCTTAAGGTCATGGGCAATATTTCCAATTGAATTCCATGTTGATAAATTTGTGCAATGGCAATTAACATAATGCTATTGGGTTGGCAACTAAGTCATTGCCGCTTTTGTTGACAGATTCAAAATTGGAAGGGGTATTTGAAACGAACATGTGTAAATTAATTATTTATTATTTTGACAGATGAAAGTATGACCACATTGTTGAATTATGTATTGCTAACTGGAGGGCAGTAACGATTCTTCATGGCCTCAATAATGATAATAACAACAATTGCAGCAGTAATTCCAAAAACTATGGAAATTGTAATTATGAGAAACATTGACGTATTTTCTTTCCCATCAGGTTGACCTGAAATGAGAAGTACATCAATATGTACAGATAAAGTGGAAAGCGAATTNGGCGTCTAAACTTCCTCCAACTCAAAATGTACAATGGAGAGGAGTATAAGCGATTGAATGTCTACACTGATGAGACATGTCTTAGAGTTTTTGCTCACCTCTGCTGTGCTCTTACTGGAAGTGAGTGGACAGTAATCAAGATCACTTGGTCTTCTCATATCAGCGGTAGTACCAACCCTTACTTTAAAATGGATTCACTTTCATCTTATCTACTTCAATTCACGCCAATCAGTGGTAGATAAGTAGAATATATGAAAACCATCTTTTGGTGAAGACTTTCACTGCTTCAAGGTGAGACTCGCTATTTGACTAAAGACTCACCTAGGCGAATTGATAAAGGCCTGTTCAGAAGTAATTAACTCTTTCCATCTAATTTCATGGCATATTTTGTTCGATTAACATGAGTATAACTGAAAGTATGCAATTGGCATTTCACAAATCGTCTCAAACCAACTAACCAACTCACCGTTGCATTGCACAATTGAGTGGGATATATTAGTTCCGTTTCCTCCTCCTCCTCCTCCTGTGGAATCTAGATCAAAACAAAATTATGTCAGGCAAAAGTAATAATTCTTTGTGAATGTCGCTTTGTCATTCTACTTCCAAAATACCGCTCTGAGTTCACCTATTTGCATGTAGAAATGCCATTACTTCAGCCTAACTTCAGTTCAAATATTTCCAAATCAGGCATTATCAAGTAGAAATTAGCACAATTTTTATCTACCGAGTAGTTCGCACATAAGATTCTTGATGAATGCTTCTACTGTTGATACGAGTGCATGTACTGCAAAATCTTAGCCTTCAAAAGAGGATAGATTTGAAGAACACTAATAAAAAGGTCAAAAATATTGATTTTTAAGTAAATGGGCATTCATAATTGAGATGTTAATCACATCTGCATCAATTGGAAAGGAGAGGAGAAAAGTGAATGAGTCATTTGAAGTAGAAACCCCCTCCAAATCTGTATATTCTGAAACCAGATTTGCCAAATAGTCCTGGAAGATCAGATAAGATGAAGTATCGTCAAAAACAGCAATGCAAAAGTACATTTTAAGAGGGCAAAATGTGACGATGAATGTCTCTACTTACCACTTTGAGATTGTACCACGACAACAACAAGTGTTGTAAGAAGGTAGAAAAGACAACGCATTCTCGAGGAGCGTGTGGGCGTAGATCTATGGTATTTGGTTGATGTTTATATACTATGTTTATAACACCATTTGCCTGACAAATTATAGGACCCTTCTGCATCAGCAGTGCTGATTCATGTGATATTAAATTCTCATATTCAAAGCAAAATATCCCAACAGAAGAACTATCAATTTAGGTTTTAAAATTTTCACGATGTGATATTTTGGATTTTATCTTAAAAACTGGGAAAGACGATTTGAAGATCTTTTGTCATCGACATTTTAGAGGAAAAATAGGATTTTTAACATTCATTTAGAGTAATTAAATATAGGAGCATATTTAGGGAGTTAGAGTGTTAGGTAAGGGAATCATAGTCAGACTGTGTTCGAAATGAGAAGTCATCGAGTTCACAGATTCATAATTTCACCAAAGACTTGCCTTCATGTGATGCACCCAGGGCGACGTAAACTCATGAGGCAAATATCTAAAAACCTGTAGTAGAATTTTGACTTCAAACTACCGTGATCCGACTTATGCCATACTTGACCACTTCTACAGTACTCACCTTTCCTTTTTTACTACCATTTGTCTGTCTCTTCTGCATCTGGGAATCACTCCTCCGTTCCCCCTCTCCACTTTTTGTGACCGTCTATTCCACCCCCCTATGGCTTCCAAAGTCAACTAAAGATCTTATGAAAAGTTTCATTACGCCTGTCATTTAATATAAATAAGTAAATACTTTTCGAAATATTGCTAAACACATCAATATCACTTTTGGTTTGAAATTCCCTGTAACATTTTCACACGCTTTTTGTTTGCCTATTAAGGCAGCCTTCCTCTAGACATCATCCTCGAGGTTGTGTCCTATATGCTTTCAACATTGATGTCACTTAACACTTTGTATTTAACGGAAGAAATAATAATTTCACATCTAAACCTACATATACACACATAGAATTTTTCGCAACTATGTTCTTCATCATGCGACTTAAGCTTTCGGCTTCTGCTGTCCCAATTGACATTTGGGTTTGAGGGCAGTGTTTTAAATGCCCTACAATTTTAAATTCACAAAACTTAATGATGAAAATGGTTCTGATCGGAATCTCATTTTCTCTATAATCTAAATCAACTTATTTCACCAATAATCAAAATCTGACGGTGAAAATTTAGCAAACATTTTCAAGAAATCAATTTGTAAAATTATTTATTAGAAACATTTTTTAACAAAGTTGTGTTAAATTGAAAAAAGAATCATAACGAGAATTGTGCTTTTAGAAAGATACATGTAAAAAGATTTTTTTAATCACTTAGCGAGAGGGCATAATTTCAGATAAACATAATCCTGCATTCCTTATTTACTTATCAGAGTAGAATACTGCTCTTTCATGTTCTCCTGGCTGCCTGCCTGATTTGCAATATTTGAACGCTACGAAAGCAATGACCACTACCACAATAATAACCACCACGACAAGGACTGCCCAAATCCAAGGTGTGATTCCCTTTGGTTCTGGTTGAACTAAAATTAAAAGAAACATTAATTCGTACTGATAAGGTAAAAAAGTGAAGTTGTCAATGAAGTAAAACAAGAAAATGTTTTCACAATATAAACCCAGAAAGTCGGTTAACTAGAACGAAAACACCCAAATTCATTGCGAAAATGTTCAAATTTCACTTCTATTTTAAACAAATTAGGCTAGGGGGTGTAAAGTTGGAGACTAACCTGTGCCCGTGCAATATTTTCAATTATAGTAGTCTTTGAAACCAAGCTGATCTAATAAGCCAAGAAGGTGAAGTCAGATAAGGGATCTTCAACTCTTCTCTTGAATCTTCCATTTATTGCAACTACCGTTCTCCTACATACCCTTCCTCCTCCGAAGACGTTGAATGTGTGGTGGTTTTAGTATATTAAGATGACTTTGCCTATTGCCCAAGTGATATTTGAAGTATGAAATTGTGAAATTATAGTAGAATTAATTGAAATGAAGCAGCTGATAAGCTTCACGTTTCATTTAGTAACCCACTTTCACACTGGCAAATTTGTTGCTTAAGTACTGTGAATGAACTGTGGAACTACAACATATAATGTATTTGAAGTAATTTATATTTGTATAGAAAATTGCAATAGCAAAGTAGCTTAAGTCGAGACTATGGGTTTGAAAGATAAAATGGTCTTAAATATTTTGCTAAAAAGTCGAAAGTCGAAACGTACCACCTTGAGATTTTACTGTGGCAACGAGAAGGGCAGATAGAAGATAGAAAAGACAACCCATTCTTGTTGGAGTGTGTTTGTGTGTGAGTAAATCTATGAATTCCGGTTAATGTTTGTATACAATGAGTGCAACACCTATGATCAGGGCGCCAGCATGACCGTTCTGCTTCAGCAGCACTGATTGGTATGGCATTAAATTCTCATTTTGAAAGCAAAATATCATAACATCTATGCAATAATTGTTGGTCTGAATTACAAATTATTTTTTTTCCATTTTGTTGAGGTAACTTTCTTGTTTTCAACAGAAATGTTTCTTTTACCAATGATGTTTTAAGGGGACATTACAATTCTCTCTTACTTCTTGGCATCATTGCCTAACACTTTTACTCATGCAAAATACTTCACTTGCATCTTACGTGTGCCCTAATTTTTGACATGTGGGTGTTATAGAATCGTAATCGAATAAGCATTCAAGTAAACAATGGTAAATTAGGAGCAACTCGGCTCCAATGGGAAGTGTGACAAATTTGTGATGTAGAATGCGTAAACTCCACTTTGTCACGCGAACCGCCTATTTTGCCCTGATTACCATTTAGGCAGAGTAATTTTGGTATTCAAACTAGTATTATTAACATTATAAGTAAGTAGTACACTGTTGGCACATTGGTGTGAGGGGGGGGGGCTGTTTTTGAATCTCACAGACTGGCATTTCTAAAGTGCGAAACCCTCATCTCCAACTATTTTAAATAATTTAGCAGAATACCATTTTAAAAGAAATCAGAGGATTCTAGGCCTTATAAAGTACTTGCGAAACCATTTTAAAGATATCACTTCTACATATTCATTCAAATCATTTCTTGAAATAATTTTTTTATTTATTTCAAATGGCAAGCGTTTTGATAGTTATTATTATCCCTTTCGTTGACTTCGGGCTTCACAGAGGGGAGAGGGAACATTAAAGTGGGAAGAATTCGTTAGAGGAACAGAAGAGTGATTCATAAATGCAAAAGGAACAGATACAAAGGTAGAGAAGTAGGGTAAGGTGAGTACTGTGAAAGTGGTAGAGTATGATATACAATGGGATCATGGTAGTTTGAAGGCAGAAGTTAACTGGCTGTTTATAGACATAATTACCGTATGATTATACGTTGCCCAAAGTGCACCACGTGAAAGGGAGTCTATCGCACGCCGTTCATTTTTGAGCAATACCAATTACTTTCAGAAAATATGTCAAAGAAATCTAGTCAACGCACTGCAGAACGTTCGCGCCAGTGATAGACTTTAAGATCGTGTATGAATTGGATCTCAAATTATATTTAATGAAAATGTATTTGGTAATTAGTCAAAATTAATACTGCTAACTTTTCTGACTAGGGGAATATCAATTCAAATAAGGAATTGACACTATTTTGGAAATGAATTCTTTTGTGAGGCTGAACCTGTAAAATATAAAATTCAAAGTAGATTGGATCGATGCACGTGATTGTGCATATGTTCTCTTTAGAAGAATTCCACATTATTTATTCATTTGTTTACTGTCACATGTCGAGTGTATGTACTTAATGCCCCAGAGACCACTAGACTTCTGTGGAGTTCAAAAGTACGATCTTCCAATTCTTGCAGGTTGAACATTTTATTGCCCTCATGAATTGAATTATCAAGCAAATAGACTTTTCATTCTTGGTATCATTGTATGACACTTGCACTCATGCAAAAAATTTCACTTGCATCTCACATGTGACCTATTTATGACACATGGGTGTTGGGGAAAGCAGGTTAGAGCGTGGCATTTTAGACTTGGAAAAAAAATTTTAAAATGGCAGACTTTTGGTAGTTATTATCAGCCCTTTAGCTGCCTTCGGGCTTCACAGAGGGGAGGAGGAGGAACATCAAAGTGAGAAAATGTCGAGAGGTGGGGGAAAAAGAAGAATGAATCACAGATGTGAAAGCAGAGACAAGGTGATGTGAGTACTGTGAATTTGTCAAATATGACATACAGTGGGGGTAATGGTAGTTTGAAGTCAGAAGTCAACTACCGGTTAGTAGACTATTTTGACGTATGAGTATACGTTGCCCAGGGTGCACCACGTGGAAGTAAGTCTATCGCACACCCCGATTAGGCGAAAATAGTGAATAAATCATGTTTAGTTGTTAATGAAAGAAATATTAATGCAAGTTTTGAAATTTCAAATTGTTCACTTATGTTCAAATTAGGCATTCATCAATCACCGATGAGATCTATTTCCTCACCACACAGAGGGTAGAAATGCTTAAGCAGTTTGCTGGGATAATTCCTTATTCCTATCCTGATGGTACTACTATTTCATAGGATGGGAAGAAAAGTGGATTCCTTTCTGTCTATAAGCATTATAGAATTTCAAAAGTCAATTGTGATGCGCCACTTTATGCAATAATTGCAGTTCGTAATCCATTTGCTATTGAAATTTCAAAATTTAAAAATTTCTCTCAAGCTTTTCTAATCTAAAATCGATCTCTTAGCTTGCTTAATAGCCTTATGCCTTAGCTTACTCGAGTTGGAGTGTGGTTAAATGATAATTTAGTTGGGCAGACGGGTAACATTTTGGAGTCTAGCATAAGGTTTCTGCATTCTGCTACTTCTCAATACAGCTGTTGTTCATCGAATTCTTACCCATAACCTCTGACAATACAGATTTGGTTGTTGACCGCTATACCATCAATTAGCCATTTAACTGAAATGTTTTATGCTAGTTTTTATTTGTATCAAGTTCGACATCTCTTTGTTAATTGGATATTGAAAAGCGTTGGGTATCTTTTGAAGGTCTCAATTCTAGCAAACAGTAATTTCCTTTAAGCCCTTGGCAACTAAGCTTTGTTGGGGAGGAACAAAGAATTCAACATCGATTATCTACTCTAACCCTTGGCCTCAAATCTGTTTCTCGATTTACACACTTTTTTCATATTTTAATCCCATTCTGTGCTCCTTATTAACAACCACTGCTTATTTATGTCTAGTAAGTTCCTCGCAAGTCATATATCGGTTCTCCATAAGAATTTTGTGTATTCAGTACCCTTCTAAATAGACAAGAGAACACTTCTGATTGACTGGAATAAAGGCTTGTGCTTGCATTGATAATGGAATCACATTTGCCTCCAGAAAGCTATCGAATTGGTCGGGGGAAGAAAGTTAAGTTTAGATTGATCGATTTTTAAAGATCCGCCACATTTCGCAAATTGGCTGCTGGAATACGCACCATTACCTGAAACATTTGTAATATCAGTGGTATTAGCGTTGAATGGTGTTGGTAGGTTACAAATAACAATGATTGACATTTATACCTACCTTTCAAAATGAAAATTTTACGCTTTTTTGGTTGCCGATTAAAAGAGCGATGCAGAAATATTCGTAACGGTGGAAATAAAATGGACTGTGGTAATAATAATGAGAATAATAAACTTAACTAAAAACCTTTGATATTCTCCTAATATATTTTTTTCAAATTCTTCAATGCTACTGACAGAAATTCAGTGGTAAATTCATTTCCACTGGTCTATTCGTCTTTTATTGTGGAATTAGGTAGAGATATCTAAGCCTCATATGCAATTCTATTTGCTTTGAAAAGCTCTCTCAAATATATTACTTATTGCCCATTCGATAATACTAAATTTTCTTCTTGAAAGATGAGAAAAGATTCAAGCCAGGATAACACATTGAAAATCCTTTTTGAATATGTAAATGTATCCATAAATGTAAATCGATAAAGAACGTTAACATTTTTCACAAAGATACCGACATTCAGTGCAATTTCCTTTTCAGAATTACTCAAAATATAATTTTTACCATCTATCTCCAGTAACTGCAGATTTTGAGGAGACAGCTTGAATGACCATCACTCGAGTGTATGAGTAAATTGAGCTTATGGGAATTAGATTTTATATCTTTAATTCTCCTTTGTATAGCTGGTCACAATTTACATTGAGCTCTATTAACCAAATTAAAGCGATATCTTTGCAACTTTATGAGGTAATTTCAGGAACCATCCCATTCGATTATCTCCAATTATGGTGTTGAGCGGACAGTGCCTCCCAAAACATAGTTTTTTTGATGGAACATCATTGCAAATGAAGTTTTAAATCTAACATGTTTCAAATCAGTTAGAACATGTGCTGGCAGACTAGTGCATAAAATTCATGATGTCATAAGATTGCAATTCTGATAGAACAAGTTCACATAGAGAAATCAGCAGCTAGCAAATGTAATTAAAAGTTCCATGAGTTGAATGCAAGGAATTAATTATTGAATAAACTACAGCGAGAATCCAACTGAGTAAGCGAGAGGGAGGAAAGTGAAGGGCAAAGTAGTGTCGATGTTTGGGCATGTGAGTGGAAATAGAAATACAATCCATTTGAATCACTCGGGTAAGGACACGAGTTGGGATGTTGGTGCGGATGGTTTATTCAATGGAATGGCAGAGTTATGGAATAGAGGAGCAAGGACATGTTAAAGTTGAAAAAGTGATTATGGGTTAATTTGCCTAAACGCATTGGGAGTCAACTTCAATATCCTGAGAATAGCTTTCGTCGCAGGTTTAGGGTGTTTTAGTGTAAATTCACACCTCTTCTGTACTATTGTCTCATATGCTAGCCAATCATTCATCATATAAACTGAAAAATTATGAAGCATTTTTAATCCCATTTTAAATGCCAATGCTGAGCCATCGAATTTCATACCACTTGAACCGAGCATCTCCAGCCATTTTGTTATTTCAACGAGCTCGCACTGGTAATTTGATGTCAACTGTCATGTTAAACGAATCAATGGTAAATTAGAAGCTACAGTGCACTCGAGTACGATAATTTTCAAAAATCTTGTGCTGAAAAGCACGCCTGTATCGATTTCCTTCGTTTGAGTTTGAAACAAAGTGTTGAGAGGCCATTTGAGGTGATTGATTGGAACTAATTCCCTCCCTGCCTCCAAAATACTAACTTAGGCATCATCTACAAATAGGTCAAAACCCTTCAAAAGTTATTGAAAGTACCACAGGAGTACAGGCCAGAAATCGTGAGTAAAACTACCTGAACGCATACTACTTATTGAATCTCCATTCCACAGTATAATTGCCTAGAATTAGCCTTCATCACAATGGAAGAATTCTAGAGTGAGAATTCAATTCGTTCCGGTGACACGAAGTGGGCATGTACTTAATGGACCAGAGACCACAGGGCCTCTGCAGATTTCACGAGTACCAACTTCCAATTCTAACAGGATTCAAATATTTTCGCATTCATGAATTGAATTATCATGTGGAATGAGCAATAAGGTCTTGACACCATTGCCTGTCAGCCTCACGCACGATAAATACTTAAAGTGCATCCTTTGTGTGACCTATTTTAAGACTCATGGGTGCTGTGAAAAGCAGATTAGGGTGCGACAGCTCAGTTTTGACTTATATGCGCTTTTTGAAAGGGCACAGATAGCAAATGAATCATGGGATTTTGGTTAAGGAAGGGAAATACGTTCTTAATCGCTGTTTGCTTTAAAGGAGAAAATTACGGCAAAATTGAAATCTGCTTCAGTGGTTTCTGCCATAAGTCAGCTTTAACAACTCCAACCCATAGAAGCCGTATTTCGTCCCCTGATACCAGCCCACTTTAAAACATCAGCTTCCGAAATCGGAGACTGAGAATTTAGCTAATTTCATTCAAAAGTGCATTTGACATAATTTCGTATTAAATTGATTTTTGACAAATTAGGGTAATATCAATTGACATAAATTAGTATTGGAAGATGTAGAGTCTTAAAGTAAATTGGATATTTTGAAAAGAAGAAGGAAACTTGATTATTTATTGGTGATTGAAAGGGCATAATTTCAGGGAAGCGTATCTGAGCATTGTTTATGCATTGATTTGCTCTGTGGATGTTTTGGATGAAGAACGCGCAGGTTAATGACACTTCACACAAATACTGATAAAAAAAATTAATAAGACTGAGCAACACAAGACAGCATAGATGATAATCATAGGGGGAAAAGGTGAATCTAAAATAAAAATCAAAACGATTTGTAATGATAAGTTGGTAAAATGAATTAGTAAATGAAGGCAAGAAAGCACGTGTTTTCAAAGATTTAGATCAAGAAATTCAGACGATGGATACAAAACACCCCATTCATCGATAAACAATTTCAAATTGCACTGATTTCTGAGCCCAATTGGACGTACAGATGTTGAATGTTGAGTTGAACAAGTATAATTCAACAATTTCGCTTATAGATACTCCATGGTCAGACATATATGTGCCCCATCTTAAAGCATTCAAGGGGGAGCATAATATGTGATTGAAGATCTGCGCTGGAGTGATGCAAATTGAAGCTTTTCTTAAGAGTGCATTTCTTACCTCCGGTGTGTGGGGGGGGGGCACTAGAAGTGAGTAAAAATGGGTGAAGTTGATTTGGTCATTATGCGTGAACTGCCTTAATTGTTTGCTTCCAATAATTGCTACTCTGAGTTGACCTATAAGTAAGTAAAAATGTCAATATTCCAGACTATTTTCAGTCTTCAAATTTCCTAATAAGAAACTGGCATTATCTGAAACTACCAAGTGGTTTATGATATTTGAAATCTACTTTACGCGTCTCCACTTTTACTGCTATCAAGTGAGACTTCTCAATAGACCTCAACTTCATCGAGGATGCCAGAGGATACATTTGGCGTATGACGAAATATGCAATCGGAAGCATAGAAGTGCCAACCCCTCGTTCATCTCATACAAAACAAATTAATAAATAACTAACTCCCCACCAAAAGTGCCCACTCCGGACTCACCTAAAACGTTACAAAAGCATTGTCAATCTAGTGTACCGTATCAGTTGGTTAGTTCGACAGACTAATTTCAAAAACAGCACACCAATTTCGCCTATAATGCTTGTAGAAATACCGAGGCCACATTGTGACTACAATAGGAATAATTTCGAATAAGACGACACCAAACAAAATCTGGAGCTCTAACTGTTCTAACATTAGGTAGTTGATTGCATGCATGTAAAAATGTTTGTCTAGAAAGGCGTGATATTTACTCATTTAAGTAGACATTTCTCATTGAGTTCAGTAGCAATTAGCCAAATGAACACTTAGTGAGATGCGGATCACATCTGAGCATACTACGAGACAGTTAAAGTAAATTAGACTACATCAAGTAGTAAAGAGAGTAGAATTGTGCAATATTCAATGACTTAACACATTTAAATCCACCAAGATGAATACATATATAAGTTACCATTTGGCATGCCACCATCTATCTTATACTTTCTAAGTAAATAACTAACTGACTCACCAGTGGAGGCTGTGGAATCTGATTTAACTAGTCCAGCATCTTCTCTTCTTCCTCCTTCTGCTTTGGCAACGAATTCAGCTGGAGGATCCGTGCCTCCTTTTAGTACCCCAGCTAAAGCATTAAGAAATCATTGGTAATAAGCCTTAACAAATTAATAAATAATACACTCACCAACAACAGTGCCGACTCTAGAAAGACGTGATAAATACTCATTAAAGTAGACATTTCTCATTGAGTTCAGTAGCAATTAGCCAAATGAACACTTAGTGAGATGCCGATTACATCTGAACATACTACGAGGCAGTTAGAGTAAATTAGACTACATCAAATAGTTGAGAGAGTGGAATAGTGCATGAGAGTGGTGAAAACTCTAGAATCTGATTGACGAAAAAATCAATGACAATTAGATTGGATGAGACATCTTCAACTGAACATCACCACTAGCTTCATCAAACGTTTACTTCCTCCTCCGAGAACGTTGAATGTGTGGCGGTCTAAATATATGAAGATTGCTTTGCCTATTGCACAAGTGAAATTATCTTAGAATAAATTGAATTCATGTAAGTCCCTATTTGGAAACTGCTTTCACTTACACAATGCCATCACAAAGTAGACGGAATTATGAAAAATAGGTTAAGAAGGTGAAAGGATTTAAATATTGCTCTATGAATTCGTAAGTAGATACTTACCACTTGCAGATATTACCGTGACAACAAGAAGTGTTACAAGAAGGTAGAGAAGACAACGCATTTTCGTGTAGTGTGTGAGTAGATTTAGGGATTTTGATCGATGTTTATGTACTGTGCACATAAAACCTATGAGCAGACAGACTACATGACCGTTCTTCCTCAGCAGAGTTTATTAATAGTGCATTAAATTATCCTTTTGGAAGAGAAATATTATAATATGTAAGCATTAATTAATGGTCTAAATTGTAAAATTTATCGATAATTGCAGTTAAATTTACGAAATAATAATCTCCTTTTACGGAGGAAGAAGTCAAATTCATAACTAATATTTGTCGTATTTCCATTTATATGAGGCGAAAATAGTTGACTTTACTTCGGAAGTCAACAGATTCTCGCATCCGTAAATACAATTCGCATTTATTTCAAATTATTGTAATTCACCGTTGCATTAAAATTACTTGCGGAATTTTTTCACATGCCTTCTTAATCATCACTACAACCGTCCTTTCAATAGTCTCGACATTATTGGCAGGGCAGTGTTCCAAACAGTCCTCAAATTAACCTCACACGTCACACTGCATTCAACTAATAATTTGAAAATTACACTTCTAGACCCACATATACACAGACTGTCTTCTTCTTACCAATTTTTACCTCCAACTTCATCACAACAGAAGAATTCCGCAGACTTTCTGCAGTGGTAGAATTCTTGAAAGTTCAAAATAGTTTTTTAACAACAAATTTAATTATCACCAAAATTGGGCTTTTTCTTCTCGGTATCATTGTCTGGAAACTTCATACATGATAAATATATCTCTTTTTAATTTAGTATTACCAATGGCTTGTGATTGAATGAAAGCAAAATAACATTTGCCTCCAGAAAGCGATCGAATTGGGCAGGGGAGAAAAATTGAGTTTAGATTGATCGATTTTTAAAGATCCGCCACGTTTCGTGAATTGGTTGCTTGAATATGCACCATTACCTGAAACATTTGCAGTAGCAGTGGTATTAACATTGAACGTTGTTGGTAGTTTACAAATAACGGTAATTGACATTTATATCTAGCTTTCCAAAGAAAAATCCTTTGCACTAATATTATTGATTGAATGAGCATGAGAGCAATATTCGGAACTGTGGAAATAAAACGAGTTATACAATGCTACTAACAGAAATTCAGTAGTGAATAATTTCAATTAGTTAATTCGTCTTAAATCGACCAATTGGAATTAGATATCTAAGCCACATATATATTTCTATTTCCAATGAAGAGCAAATTTTAATACATTTCATTGTTTCCTATTTGAGCTTATTTGTTTAAAAAAGTAAATTCTACTTTATTTTTTTAAAGCTGTGCTGCCTTTGTTTCAAATGCTTGAAATTCAATCTGGATAAATTTTTTTCTCGAAAGATGAGGAAATCTTCACCCCAGGACAAATCCATGAAAACCCTGTTTAGAATTTTATAAACCTAATTATAGGAATATGTTATTTCACCAATACAATGCCATAAAGATAAATGAATAATGAACGTGTGGGACACGTTATCGCTGTGTGCGTCATCGT
>UZAE01014024.1:0-17312 GCA_900617975.1 Rodentolepis nana | reverse complement strand
GGAGGGGAAGATAGTACAGAATGCAAAAAAATCTCTAATACCGGTTCACACCAGCATATCCATTTCTGTGCTCACTCTCACTGCTTGAAGAGCGGTGCCTCATAATGCCATTACTCATTTTCATCGGTTTCTCCTTTAATTCAATCTCCTCATCACTGCTGGAACTGCAATCGAAGTAACTGTAGTTCTCTGGAACTAGATGATGAGCTGTGAACATGTACACATTTCCAGTGTCCGAAATTCGACTTCCGAAAGAACCATCCGATTTAATTAACTTGACATCAACAGCCCAATCATCATCGTACATATCGACAAGCAGAGCTTTTTTCAAATCTTCTTCTCGTCTTGCGCAGATGGGTTGAGCTACCTTCCAATTCTTCGGAGGTTCAACGTACATCTCTTCAGTGAGTGGGGGTTCCCTTCGATGGGGACTTCTCTTTTCCTTTTTCTCTTTCCTCTCTTTGACTACGTTATCAACTGGGGAGGAGTGAAGTGGTGTTCTTGGTAAAGATCTCGGAACACCCTCCTCCATGTTCGAGTCTGATTTTGAAACAGAATTTGTGCTATTCTCATTTTCGGCCATGCCCGGGAATGCCGATTGAACATCATGAATAGAGGCCAGTTGAATTGGCTCACCTTTAATTTTCGTCTCTTCAACACCTTCAAAAGCTCTACGGGAGGACGCTTCTGGGATTCCCGTGTGTTTACTATTCTTTGGAGTGCTAATAGTTCCTGTATCCGAGTCAGCATGTCCATTTTCTGAGTGTGAGCTCTCAGAATCGTAAGCACCGGGTTTGTCCAAAGATTTACCATTCTCCTGCATCTCTACTTCTGCTCCATCTGGTTGAAAGCTTTCTGATGCTCGAGATTGGCTGGGGGATTTCACAGTCTCCTGCTGAAGAGCAGATTGGGAACTGAGTTTCTTCCGGCCACTTTGGATGACATTACACACCGAATTAGCGTCAGCTTGACTCTTCATTTTTAATAGTAGATAAGCTCGGTTTCCTTCTGGGAGATCCGGAATAACAAGAATGACAAGTTTGGGATCCCGAGTGAAAATGAAAAATCGATAGACCTCATTGCAAAGGAGGGAAATTTCCCGTGGAGAAGAACTAACAACCGATTTTCGTTTGATAATGAGTCGAGTATCGGTACCAATGACTTTGACCTTGTAGGACTTACCCATATTTTTGCGAGAACGCATATCGAAAACCTCGCGCGCAGATTGAATGTCCACCTCATCTTGAGGTTTAATAGGGAATTTTCCTTCCACTACAGCATCAGCTTTGAATTCAGTAGGGGTAGCTGAAGGCTTGTCCTTATGATGATGATGATGAAGAAGCTTGGGTTTAGAAGTGGCTGCGTTGGTGACTGACATCACGACGGTAAGGAGTGCGCGATCGGAATGAGAGGGCCTCACGTTGCTAAGTGTGCTGCTCACCTAATGCAAGTGCCTGCGCTTACCTTCCTACCAATCAGCATAGCTTAGCATTGCATTCTCATTGGTTCGTGGTTTTCGTTTTATGGTATTTGCTCATTTAAATAGGTATGGACACTGGTGTGCTTGATCGATGATTAGTGGGTAAATATTGCTCAGTTCATCTAACCTTGAGAAATCCAACCCAATTTCTGTGTATTAATCACTCTAACCCCCTCTACCCTATAATTCAATTGAAATTTTTATTTTGGTAACATAAATAAAGCCATAATTATTCTGATGAGCAATCCACTTTCCTATTTAAGCTATTCGATGAGTTGAAAAGGTTAGGTTTTACCATTTTGAAATGGCCGAAAATGAATGCAATGCTTTCGCTCTTTACTTCTCGCTTAAACTTCTTAAAATTACAAACAGATCCAAACCTATAGAGAGACCATTTAACTTATAACTTTGAATAATCGACAGAACTCAACAGAACTGTGTCAGTAATAGGTAATCATTTGTTCTTTGAGAATTGAACTTTATTTAAATAAAATTTTAATGCAAGGAACTTTTACTGCAAGTTTATTAAAGAACAAACCAATTGTACGAAAACTAGTTTTTTTTTCCATTTTGTATTTAGAAACGAATATAATAGAAGTTGTAAAGGCAAAAAGAGAAGAGGCACATGTCTAGTACGTGTGCACCAGCGGCACCGCGGTTTCCGTGCATGTCTGCCAAGCCAGAGGCATCTAAAAAAGTGGAATTGCCGAAAGATTTGATTTACGCATGATTATTAATTGGGGGAGGGGGGGGGGGGGGGGGTGCGGTAAAGTTCACATTTTTCAAGGAGTCTACAGAACCCCCCACTGCCCAATCAAAGATTATGGCAACCACAAAGAAATAACCTTTTCCAAAAAATGAGTTCGCTTGCAATTTGGTTTACTTTATTCCCAAAATTTAAATTTCTTTGCCTAAAGCCAGTTTTATTTATGGATAAGTAAAAGGTATGCGTATGTAAACAGGACTTTTTTTGAGAAAAGCTTGTTTCGACACTAAACTCGGTTCAAAACTTTCCCATGCAAACTCACATGAATTTTAATGTCGACTCTAACACCGGATTTTAAGCACTTCAACTTTCGCCTTTCGGTGCCTTTAAATTCAATATTTTATCACTAGCTAAATTCACTAACATAGCCTCAAAATCCACAAATTTTAGAAGGCAATTGGCTGCCTCATGTATTTTCATAGTAAAAGTTTGCGCGTGCAATAACGTACTTCAATAAAAAACTTTAAATTTACTAAAGTAAATTCGTCATGCTTAAATTTGCAATTAGATATCGCAAATTTTCTATTGGTAAATTTGGGCTTTTGAAAAGCTTATTGACTTTCATAAAACTTGAATCTAGAATGAACCTTCTTTGTATCGAATACTTTATTAAAAGGCCTGATCTTGTCTTCAAACAATTTAAAGTAAACATTACTGTTCCCCTTTGTGGTAGGAATGACGGCATGATTAATGAATTCGATGAAAACATTGTAGAAGTATTGAGGGCCAAATAGACAAACAAAATGACCGCAGATATGAGGTAAAAAACACATTTGTTTGTTAATTTATGACTGACCAAATTAAAATTAACTTATTTTGGATTACTATCGCGGTGATAAAAGTTCACGTCTGAAAGTCGGAAGTTATAAGTTTGCTACTTATCCTTGCGCTTTAAATGATTTGGACGACCAACTTCACTGGTGAAATTTGATCTTTTCTTAAAGCTAATTCCCTCCTCAAATTTCTGTTGTTGCTGCATTGTTCTTTAGAGAACTTCAGGCTTTAATCTTATGTCGATAAATTAAATATCAATTTCATATCGAATAAATCAGATTTAGTCATTCACAGTGTAAGATGTATCAACCAAATAAGACTAAGTTTTCAAGCCTTTGAAAATCGATTTTAGCGCCTCCATATTACTGGAAGTTTATCCACTAATGTAATTGTAATATTAATGTAGGAGAAAATGATTGAAATATTTGATTGAGTACTTCTTAGCGTCTAAGTCGCCATTCAAATCTCATGAGGAAACGAGCAACAGGGTTTTTTTTACTTAAAACATATTTTAGCACAATTAGTTCCCACTTTTATGGGGTGTGCGATAGGCTTACCTCCACGTGGTGCACCCTCGACAACGCATACTCATACGGCAAAAGTCTATTTATCGGCAGTTGACTTCTGACTTCAAACTTAAACCGGCAGTCGACTTCTGACTTCAAACAACCATGATCACCATTGTATGTCATATTCGATCACTTTCAACTTATCCTACCTTTTCTCTGCCTTTGTGTCTGTCTGTCTTTTTAACATCTTTAAACACTCTTCTGTTCACCCCCTAGACTTTTTTCGATTTGATGTTCCTCTTCCTCTGTGAAGCCTGAAGTTAACTAAAGGGCTAATGATAACCATCATAAAGCCTGCCATTTGATATAAATAAAATAGTTCCCACTTTTATTTTAAATATTGCGCTAAATGAACCCATCTGAAGCATTTCAATTGGGAGAACAAATTGATTAGATAAAATGCAACTTTGGCTATTTGAAAATAGACATTAAAGTTGGTTGCTCATGTCAAATTCAACACAGGCCAACTGCGCATTAGTGTATTGCTCAGGGCTTGTGAATTATGATGTCTTTGTATCAATTCATTAAGTTCTAAAAAGTTGCGTAAAGAATCTGACGAATGTTTGTACCCATGCTACGTGTAGCAGAGATTTGATCCCGAGTTAATTACAAAAGTTTACTTAAATGTGGGGGAATTGCTAATTGAAAATATTTGTTGCAAATTAAAACCCCAAATTTATTCCATTCAAATTACACTTTGCAATTGATGCTACAAGAATATGCTTTGGGTAAGCCTCGACAATCCTTATGACAAATTCCTCATGCGTGACTAGCCTCTTCCTCTCCGTACCTCATGATACTGGAGATGCTGATGCTGAATCTTTCTACGGTGCAAATGTCTGTGATCTTCGATCCACCGACGAGGGGAAAGATCTCAACAGCAAATTCATTCTCATAGTTTAGTGAGATTGGAAGATCACTAATAATGATGATTATCTCTTCTATATGCTTCCTCTTGTATTGGTAATGGGGTTCATACGTAAAGTCTAATTTGTGGCACTATCCTTCAAAAGTTGACTTAAATTCCACATGTTACTGGATTGTTGACATGGGCACCCATAAATCGCCACTATTCGTGTTCACTCGGTTGTCTCAACTGGAATAGAAAATTTGCAGTCTTGTGGCAGATTCTATGGCAAATTTCCCATGCATGAAATTATCTAAGCTACCCCAATAAAATCGGGAAAAGATTCTATGGAGTAAATAGCATGTAATCTGGTTGGGGCTTCATCTTAGTCATTAAATTGCAATTTTGGCTACTTTAACAATGCACCGACTATTGATTGTTGGTTGGATGAGAGGTTTCTGCACTCACGAACGCACTTGCTCTCTACGCAACAAATAACGCGGTCGCACGTTCCAAACTGTTCGAGTGCGCATGCAATTCCTTGGTTTAGCCATGCTAGAATTGTGAACCCCATAACTTCATCCATACCGCCTATTATATGTTTCATATAGTACATATTTTTATGGAATACAACTTCCTATTTATTATACCAAGTTTACTCAACTTTTCAGTGATTTTAACGTTAGAATTTTGTGAAATAAGGTAGAAACCGCCACTAGTTCTGTGTGAGATGCTCAGGAGTAGCATCCCACACAGAGTGCAATATTCTCCGTTTACTTGGTATTAAGCTCTTACTGATTTAGATACCATGACTTAACGATTGAAATCGATTACGAAAACGCTATAAAACTATAAAGTATATTTGTACCTATGAGACATGAACTTGCCTTTAATCACCTAGGTATGGGGGGTGTCTCCTAGCCTACTAGAAGCCATTCAATCAATTATTTCGATTAGTGTCAAGAGACAATTGCTATATGGAAAAAATGCAAAATTTTCAATTTGCATGAACTAATTTGTTAAATTTAGTCAATTTTAAAACGATTGTTTGCTGGGTCGTTAATAGCTGGCTTGCAAATCAACTCAACAACTTGGTCGAAATAAATCACATTGGACTTATTAAAAAAATTGTTCTATATCTTTTTCAGAAACCTGATTCCAACACAATATAAGACCAATTAATTCGGGAGAATCGTAATATTTAGCTATGAATTGTACGAATGGAAATAATACAACTGATTTACAGCTCAAATATTTTCGACTTTATTTGCTACTAAATGTTTGATTACCCACATTCAAAAGTAAATAGTATTTTAACCATGTATTCATCGTCGTTTTATAGGTTAAAAATATTCAACATGGAATTACTTCATGGATATTGGTTAATTGATCTTACAAAACTAACTTACAACAAAAATTGCCTTAAGATACTACCTCAATTTAGAATTTCGTATGTGGTATTAAAATTCAGTGGTACGATTTGGTTTATTTTCTATTAGCATTTTATTGGAGGTATCACAATTAAATGAGTTCCATAATTTCTTTACATATAGCGTAAATTCTGTAGCAACCAGACCGTGTAAAAATAAATAATAAAAACATGCTTACTAAAAACAACAAACTTGAATGGTTCAGTTTTAAAATTGAGGTAATTCTAAAGTGTTTTATTGACAAAATTTATAAAATACTATTCGTTCCATAATTGAATTACATGGCCTATTTAAGTCCACTAACTTAAGGGTGGGCATTTTGTCTTTCTTAGGCTTCTGGTTGTGATTTGTTGAGATGAATTGGTTCAAGAAGCCGACTCTAGAAGACCAACTTATTGATTTAAAATTTACATCAAAGCAGCTTCTTACATTCGCTAAGAAATGTGAAAAAGAGGAGAAACAAGCTAAAGATCAGCTTAAAAAAGCAATTCAAGCTGGAAACATGGATATATCTCGAATCTACGCTGAAAATGCTATCAGAAAGAAAAACGAAGGTCTTAATTACATGCGCATGTCCTCTCGAATCGATGCTGTAGCAGCAAGAGTTCAAACGGCTGTTACAACCCAATCAGTTACCGCATCAATGGGCCATGTTGTTAAAGGAATGGCCGCTGCCATGAAATCCATGAACTTGGAAAAGGTTTCCAATCTTATGGATAGTTTTGAAAAGGAGTTCGAAAATCTTGATGTCCAATCACAGGTATTTGCCACTAATATTTCTGGATTATTTAATTGCATTTGTGTTTTAGGTTATGGAAGGAACTATGAACAACACAACATCACTAAATGCTCCTTCTGCAGACGTCGACAACCTCATGCGAGAAGCTGCGGATGAAGCAGGAATCGAGTTAGATTTGAATCTTCCTAGCGGTGTGAATTCCACAATTGCTGCTCCCAGTTCTTCAATTCCTGCGGAAGAACAAGATCTATCGGATCGTTTGGCCCGTTTACGAGGAGTTTAAACAGCCTCTCTGTATTTACCAAAATAAGTTATTCAATTTTTGCTTTATTACAGATTTTAAACTTAGTTTCACGTCTCCTTCCTCATTTCTCATACTTCATTTTTATGCGTCGGAATATCTGCACTATCCCATTCTTGAACAATTTCAAATACACTATCACTACCTCTGTATTCAGAACATTAATTTGATCAAAGTATTGTTTTGTTAACTTGTGTTTATGATTTGCAACATCTGCTTATGTAACTCTAATTTTGGCCTAAGTTTAGCCTTTCTAAACTCCTCTCTATTGAATTTTGTTGGCGACATTGCGTGTTAATGTATTAGTACGTATTTCTCTCACCCCCACAATATGCATTGGGTGATTAAGACTACATGTGATGTTCTGTTAATAGTCTCAAGTTGGTGATTGGTCTTGGAATTTTTTCCTTTGATTTTAATGCCACAGCACTAGTTTTTGTTTACAGTAAAGTTTGTGTAAGTTTGAAATGAGTACGGACTTTGTTATCACAAGAACTTTGAGTCCTGTGACCGTGAAATATATATATATATATATATATATATATATAATACTCTGTTTCAACTATGTGATTGTTCATTTCACTCACCGATAAATTTTTGGACTCGTGGGTGGATCAATTGATTGCGATATCATTCAATGTGATCTTCGCGAGAAATTCTCTCAGTAACTTAGTTATCCCAGTGGGCGTTGGATGAGCTTGGTTATTATAGAGACTTTGATATACATGCGTGGCCCCAATTACATCTACTCTCTTTTTCAATTTCATCAGGAAAGACCGTTGAGATTCATGTTGCCAGCGTATTATTATGCTGGGTTTCTGTGGATAGTTTTAATAGTAGCGCTTCTTAATTACTTCTAATAATGACGTATTTTAGAATTATTTTTTTTGCTATAGCGAAGTCTCCAGTTGGAGAGCTGACTTACCTCTGATTTCAGTATTGAGTACTTTCACGTTTTAATGCAAATATCTTAATGAATTTATTAAATACTTAATCAGATTTATGTTTTGTTAAGTTTATCGATATTCCCTTGTTTAAGAGATACAAATCGTGAGTTTATTTAGTATAATGAGAATATACAATTAGACATCCTAACAAGGGTATGTGATGTCTCTTGTAATATAGCAGAGAAACTGGATTCGTTAGATTTTCTTCGAAACATTTTCTGCAGCTCATCTGAACTCAATTCGGAGGAGATGTTGGCTATCTGCGATATCAACTATTATTAAATTTCCCATGCATGTTTGCTGCTGGAGTTTTTGGCCAGGCGTGCTCGAACTAATGCTCGGAGTCGTGGAAGTTTTTTATGTGTGGAAACGCTAGTAACTTCTTGGACGTGCGTCGATTTTGCACGGAAGGGAATCGAATCTAGACTGAGTTCATTTAAGATATTGTTTTTTTATTTTAATTGTATTCAATCATGTCGATAGTGGCTTTATCTCGTGGCCTTCTCTGTCATTTTTTTTTCAATCAGGGTAAACAAAAAGATCACATAATATGGTCTCATATTTGCAGTAGTCACTCAACCTTTGTAAGTTGCCCCTTTTTAAAATGATATAGAGCATGCTAACTTGACAACCTTTCGAATTTTAGTGCGTTGAAATAAAGACCTCCTCTGTACCTCATTATTACCTTTCCTGCATTTTGGCATTCTTTTCTGTATTTAAATTATCAGTCTTGGTTCTTGAAATTTTTTTTATAGGAACACTTTCTCCTCATTACATTGAAAGGTCTTTATTTTGAAATTATTTTAGATAAATACATATCCGATATTCCAAACTGCGAAAAGTGCTTGCAGGCCAACTTTTTTATTTACAGGATTTTTAAGGTCACTCGTCGAAGTAAACACTACTGAATCACGGAGATAGATATGTGACAAAATATGAATTGTCGACTTGTCATTATCAAATTTAATAGAGCAGATCATGTAACTTGACATAAAAGATCCTGGTTTTTCGTGGCTATTTTATATGCTCACGGATGCGTTTGTAATTACCACTGTTTCGACATTCCTGTGCTGCAGTGGGTTTGATTTTATGAAAAAATATCAAAAGATAAAAGTACTTCTTAGCGAATTACTTTTATTTTCATTTTACAGGTCTCGGAGATTGCTTTTTTGTGACAATTTTGGCTCGCCAACTTGTCCTATTCTCTCAAAAATATAGATTATTTGGTGCTGTTTCACCTCGTGGCACTCTCTTAGTGAACCCTTGATTAGAATCAGTTTGACACACTTTATACATCGTCAAACTGGCTGTCTCATTATTGCATCTATTCAGAGTTCACTAAATACCAAGGTGTGTCCCGTTGTGACACAAGAAATTCTCGGTGGGGTTGGTACTACTCTTCAATGCTCTCCTCGACATTCTTCATTTGTTGTTGTATTTTTAATAATGATGCAATTTTACACCAAATGCTCTCTCCACCTAGAGCGAAATTAAGGCATTTATGAAGCATTTGTGTCAACTTCCGCATGTAAGCAAACTCTGTGGACCAATAGGCACAAGAGGGGATGCAAACTTGATGACTAGTTGGTGGTCCAAAATTCTTTCCTGTTAGTGACAACTAAATGCAAGATTGTGGACAGTTCTGGGAGAGAGCCTTCTAATCTACACATCTTTCCTTCCTTGGCAAATATCAATAATGGATCTGTTGTAGGGACATCGGGGTTTCCTGGAAATCCGCCCATGGGCTCTTATTCGGATGGGTGAACTTTTGAAGAATCCCGGTAATTTGGAGACGTGATTTTGTTAGCTGCTGATTAATATGTGTTTTCCTTGCAAATGTAATGGTCGAAGATGTATAATTTCAAAATTCGTTTTTTTCTGAAGGATTGTAGAGTAGCTCTCTTTATGATTTTCAATCTCTAAGTGCCGTATTTTTACCTCTTTGTGTCTTTGTCTTAGTGGTTTTCTTTTGCTTGAAAGTGACTCACCCGGATGAAGTTTCTTACATTGAAAGCTACTATGTGATAGTTTGTCAGAATATGAGTTTTCGATGATGGAAATTCGCATCGATTGCATTATCACAGATATCGGAGAAAAACTTTCATTAGAACTTACGCTGCACAGAATAAACACTTGAAATCTACTTAAAACGGAGACTTTTCCTATTAATATCTATTTGTGATTTGAATAATGCTTATAATCAAACCGGTCTAAAAATGAAGTGGTAAAATTTCCTTAACTGCCTATACAGGATCAGGTCATTTCAAAATCAATCCAATATTGTCATATTATATCTGGTAATAAGCGAAAGCCAAGCATTGTTGCACTAAACTCAAGTCAACTATTGCCCTGCAATAATCATGAATGAGTGGAGGGCGTTAAATAGTTCCTGATCATGCATAGAAGGTGCAATATCGGTTTCACGTCACTGTCATGTCAATCTCACGCCACCGGCAAGAGGACTTGAGACCCTGAGTCATCATGATAGGTCATAGCATGGCGAATATTGGCACCTTTTGCTGAAATTCAACTATCAGGGCTAATTTGGCCAATCATAGATCAATTTAATTGTTTAAATTGTCTTCTATACAAACCACGAGCGTTATTTTGGCGGTGACGCTTCTATCGCCTATTTTTCCTTCATGGTCTGAGGAATTAACTTCTGGTCATTAATACTATGCAATAAAGTGATATATAGATCGAAATAACAAATAAGTAAAAAATTCTCGCAAGGAATTGTCAATTTATATTGATCTAAAGAAAAATCATCATTTTGAATCACCGATTGATCATTAATAATCAATGAATAGTGTCACCAAATTCTGTGTTGGAATAAGGTCTTAGCAATGTGCCTTAATGGACCAATTATTTGTCAACGTAGAGTATATATAAAGTCTATGCTCCGACTTTACTATTTAAATAATTGAGTAAATCGGGACTGACTTCGGTTACTCATCGAACACTTATTATTGACATCAACTCTGAAACAGTTTAAATGGGCGCTTTCGGGCTGGCTCCAACGAGGTAGACTCTACAAGATGCTCACTTGGTACGTTGTCACCCAACAAATACGCGACTTGAATGCTACCAAGTGGTTCGAACTTCGGATATTAGTTATTGAAGCATAAAATCTTTGGCTTATTAGCAAGTATAAAGCATGGACACTTCGAATTTGCTTCGATGCAATCACTACTCTCATGTCCGAACAGCCAAAGAGATACATTAATTTAACGATTTATGCTCCGTTTTGATGTCTCTGCTGCACCAAGCGTTATGAGCGGAAATGGTCTAACTAAATTATTTATTCCCCTTTTATGTGATATACAGGCGATATGAAACTCGACATTTAACCAAACTAATCTATAATCCTAAATACTCACTCGGATCCACGTTGAAGGATTTTGAAAATTTTATCGATAGCATTTTTTAATCATTCGGGGTGGTGCATAAAGACTTATTTCAAAGCTGAGTGTAAGCAGCTTGCAGGTGCACAAAAGTAATCAATATTAGAAACTTAGAAAATATGCATAAGGCTCAATTATTTATTTATAAGTTGGTTGTATTTTAACTATAAAACCAGTCTATAGTAAGAGTATCTTAAGTAAATCAAAAGGTAATTGACATTGCTAATCGTATTACAATTAATGTTGCCTCATTTTCAAAGTTGGAGGTCACGAGCGCGATTCGCAATGATACACGTCGAGTTGAGGTGGAGCGACCAAAGGCTAAGGAAGCAATTTTCTCATCCTGTGGCTAACGTAAGCTTAGAAACATTTCTGAAAGTCGTAAGGTGTACAATTTTAGCAGAGAAGTTTAATCACATATCATAAAAGAAATTATTATCGATTTTACACCAAGAAAGCAAAAGAACAGCATGAGCATTAATAAATTATCTTTTCTGTTACCAAACATTGAGAGGCCTTTAGGATTGAGATCAAGATATCTTCAATTATTCCGTTAAACGAAATGATTTCAAAAGAATAAGAATGTTGAAACTCAGTTCTGCGGTTAGGCATGTTAAAAAGCAGTTTATTTGATACTAAGATTTTAATATGAATAAGTGTTGCAATCAAATGGAACTGAGTTTTCAAAAAAATAGCTAACAATTCACGAAAGTGAATAGTATTCTAAACTAAAGTTTGGAAAATAACTGTAATAAAATTTTCCTTTGGAAAGGAACAGAATGCTTAAATCTAATAAGAAAAAGGAATGGTTATTAATAAATGAAAAAATTCTAAATGAAAAAAAACCTAAAATGCTTCAAATAAATTGTTAGGGAAATTGTTTTGTTTGAAATTTTAAAGCTTTGAGGATGATTTTGCTTTGAAATTAAGCTTTTGAATAATTTTATCTTTCATAAAATTATTAATTATAATATTTTGAACAACTTGTTTTAAGTAACTAAGACGTCCTTAATATAAACTACCACTATTTTTGACCTTGATTCCAGCCATTCACGATTTAATATATGTCATCACGTGACTGATTGCTCCATTGGTAAACGTCATCAGTATGTTTTATCAATTTATAATTCATTCTTAAATGTAATCACTATGTAATTGATTTTATTTGATTGCATTTAATTTTTTAGAGTATTTGATCCTGTTAATTATTTGCATACCATTTCTTTATGCACTTTAAACATTTTTATTGATAGATTCCACTTTGAATATTAACTTGTCATGGAGTATGATGTCGGTTCAGCTGCGTTTTTTGTTCCGCGGATAGGGGAGCATATTTCTAATGGTCTCAACAGCTTAAGGGAAAGTTTTAATTTTGAAGAATTTCGTACTGTCATTAATGCGCCCACCTGTTCGCCCATATTTCAAACAGTGAATGAAAGCTCTCCTGATGATCTAATCACTTTCCATCATCAAGAGGAAGTAGTTGCCACCGACGAATCTCAAAATGAAACTCACATCCCCTTGTTTGATTTAGGTGAAGCTGATCAGAGTGATCTTTTCTCCTTCGATATTGATAACATTAATCCCTCCTTGCCAATGCTCTCCCCGGGCACAGATAACCTCACCTCAGCGTTTGATTTTAAACCTGAAACCGATTTTTCTGACATTTTTATTCCTGATAATTTAATGCATATCGTTGACGAGGAACAGGCTGAAGATCCATTTGTCCAAGTACGGGAAAATGAATCCTTTACCAATACTTCCTCCGAGAGACAAGTTTGGAATACCCTCAATACTGATGGTGCCTCTGAATGTATCTCTGATGAGGAATTAGACGATGAGGACTCCGGTGAACTCGTGGAACTAAAACGTCCCACTGCAAGAAAATCTCGTCAGAAAACTAGGCACACCAATTCTTCTGTCTGTCTGCATAATGAAGATCTTACTCATGGCAAACCCGTAAGCTTTTCGATTTCATCTTCCTCTTTGTTAACCGTTTTTTTCAGTACTTTTACGCGAACTCAAGTCTTAATTTGAATTTATTGTAAATGAACTCTCCACTTTTTAAGGAAGCGTTATTATAACTTTAATGACTCAAACTGCTTCTTGGTTTACTACTCATGACCTCATTTAATTTTCTGTTTTTTTGGTATTAGTATTTAAATGAGCCTATTTACCTTTTAATGAATGAAATGCTCCCGGCAATAATTCTTGTCAAAGTCACGTTATCTTTAATATCTTTCTCTTTCCCTTATTGTAATATAATTAGTGCTGACATGCAAGTAAGGCTTTCATTGTCATTACTGTTGTTAAAATGTTTATCAAATCTTGCAAACTCTTTAATTTAGTTTACATACCTTAGGACGCGTATAAATTTGTGAGTGTTTTCAGAGATTGAGGAAATTTATAATCTGTCCAATGAGAAGTCGGAAATTCCTTCAACCTTATTGGCGGGATTTAACCATTTTAGTTGAAAAATCTGCCCACTGATTATGTTCGGAATGAATATGAAACCCACAACCTTTTTTTTCACCAGTTCCATCTATTCATCGAACTTAGAAGGTTTTATTTGGTGGCTTCGGTTGACTGAGTTGATCCTTCTGTTTCCCTTTGCTTTTGGCTGCTGTTTTAGTCTCTCGTAACAGTCACTAGTCCACGTCGCGGACATGTGCTATCACTTTTCTTTCTTCCATCTTTCCATAATGAAAGCTCATATTTTCATCTAATCTCGATTAATCTCCACTCCTACTTTTCAAAATAGCTGTGGAGATTACAGTTTTAATTCCTCCTTATTCAGAATCCATTTCGCGATAGACTTACCTCCACGTGGTGCACCCTGGGCAACGTATACTCATACGGCAAAAATGTCTATTAATCGGCAGTTGACTTCTGACTTCAAACTACCAACACCCCATTGTATGTCATATTCGACTACTTTCACTGTACTCACCTCACCTTTTTTCTACCTTTGTGTCTGTCTCTTTTACGTCTGTGAATCATTATTCTGTCCCCGTTTTCGACTTTTTGCCACTTTGGTGTTCCTCTACCTTTCTGTGAAGCATTTTTGCCACTTTGGTGTTCCTCTTCCTTTTTGTGAAGCAGGGCGCCGGAACTAAGGGGGCTAATGATACCTATCATAACGCCTGCCATTTGAAATAAATAAATAAATAGAATCCATTTCGCACTTACGAAACACCTATTTATCTGTGTAAGTGGATAAGAACTCGTCTGTGCTCTCTCTGTGTATTAAGTCAATTCCTACCGAATATTTGTCTATTGATTTTGCAATTCAGGGTCAGCGTCTTTTCTTCACACCAGAAGAGCGAAGACTCCTAATCCAAATGGGCCAGCGTATTCCCACTCATTTTCCCCTCACTCGAGGCGAGGAGCGCGCAATTCGAACGATGAGGCGAAAAATTCGCAACAAACTCTCCGCGAAAGCCAGTCGTGCCCGACGACAGGAGTACGTCTCTAGTCTTGAGTCACAGGTCTCTAAGTCCCATAAAGAAAATCAACGATTGAAGAGTCAAATTCGGAATCTTGAATTGGCTAATGCGTAAGTTGGAGTTATTATTAGTACATTTTGAATTTGACGATGTATGGCACTAGTCGTAAAGGGTAAAGATATTTTTCTCAATTTCTCAAAACCTCGATTTGTTGTTGATGCTCCGAAGGTGTTACATGAGTTAATGTCAGGACTGCATTTTATTGGCATTTGCAGTGAATATCGTTTTTCATGACAGCGTTTCTGGATATTTTTATTTGTGTAAATTAAAAATCGGTTTCTGCTATTCGTCTAATATTGTAGAGGATCACTACTATCTTCGGAATGTTTGACTCGTGTAAGATGAGATTTTCACTTGCTTACTTATAAGACTGAAAATAATTCAATTTGAGAGTACAAATTTGGCAGAAGGAATTTTAGCCTACAAATTCAACTCGATGGAAGAGAAAACTCTGTGGCCATATAAACAAGATGTGGTTGTTTTCGTCAATGTTATGCATGATGTTTTCATCGCTAATCTAATAATATACCATATGCTGCTATAGACGGGGGGTACTGCATAAGTGCAGTGTAACTAAGTGGGTCAAATTCATGAGAGTTTGAATTAGAAATAATAAGGTCCAATGGTGAAAGAAAATCAATGGCAACGTATTTAGTTGGCAATTTACTGCATACGTCTCAGCGCTTTAGGCAAAGTAGAGGATATAATGTATAAAATAAAATTAATAGAGTTTGAAATTGAGAATATGAGATGTTATGTCATGTTGGTGGGTGTTTATATTAATTAACAAATTGTTTCCTGAATTGTCTAGTGCACTTGGTGAAAGATCGATAAATAATTGGTGTATCGAAAATCGATAATTTTGAACATACGCGTGCAGCACGCAAAGCAATGGCATTGGATATTCAGTTATCTATATCGAACGAAATTGATTCGAATCATCAGTACGTCCCCATTTGCTCGCCACACTCCCCCACCCCTTCTAGCCTAGCCATATAATTAAGTTATTCTACGCCAACTCGCTCCCATTTTACATCTGGGCTGTACCGATTATGACGTCTCTGCCCCATCAATATAACTCAATGTAGCCACTGGTGTACAAGTTGGTTAGGCCAATGCAACACTTACTTTATCCTAGTTTCAGAATGTTCAAATTTTCAATTATTTTTTACATTTTCAGTATTCAGACTTGTCACTATATACGCGAAACCCCTAATAACACTCTTTCTCTAGTATTTATTTACCAATGAACGATAGAGTCTATCTAAATGATTTTGGGGGTGTACGATAGACTTACCGCCTCATGGTGCACCATGGGCAACGTACATTCATACGGCAAAAAAGTCTATTAACCGGCNGGGGGGGGCGCAGAAGAGAGAGATCCACATAAGTAAAAGTGACAGATACACATAGATAGAGAAAAAGGTAAGATATATATATATATATATATGATGGGTAGACCTTCATGCAATAATTAAATGATGAGTGCTCTTCCTCTAAATTGTATTTTTAAGTTAATTAATGACTTCACTTCATTTACGCAGGCTGACAGTCATTTCTAAAAGTGTAACTTATATTTTGCATTAATAATATATATGACTATGTTAATAAGAAACCTAACGCGTAATCATTTGTCTGAGAAAAGGGGTCTTCAAAGGAATATTCTACTTAAAGCGAACACCATGTCAACAAAAAGTCAATAATACCTCCCACCATATTGTCACCAAAGGCTGTCAAGAAGGTAGGCAGATCGTACTTTTGTGCGTGGTTATTTGCATTAAACGCACCATCGCTCATGCAACTTCAGCTTTGTCTCTACTAGGGTCATTTGCATATCGTGCAGTGTACGCTAAGATCTCTCTTCCAAAGATCTTCTAAGAGCCCTGTTTAACACCTTATGTTTGGCTGAATCTGAGCCAGAACTGAAATGAGAATTTTATAAATGATTTTCTATTCTCCAATACGTCGTGTTTTATAACGCCGCCAGCAATGGCAATTGAAATCAGCTGTCACAGGAAGAGGAGTTTACATTCACTGAAGTCAGTTTACACTAACTAAACGCAAATCCACAAATTAGGAGGTGAGCAAAGTTCAGATTAGGATGAATTCGTTTGTGATGGCCGGGGATTGAAGCTACTCAGTATTGATCCTTTATTATTAGTCATTCTTCGTAGTTGGTTTTCCACGTGGTGATGGCTGGCGTAGACTTCGATAACATGAATGGATTTCCTGATTGTGATCCGATTTCAAAGCATGAATACGTCACACCATTAATTGACATCTGTTATATCCTAATAATTGTGGGCGTGCGATAGACATACCTCCACGTGGTGCACCCTGGGCAACGTATACTTATGCGGCAAAAAAGTCTATCTAGCAGTTGACTTCTCACTTCAAACTACCATCACCCCACTGCATGTCATATTCGACTACTTCCACAGTATTCATCTCACCTTTCATCTACCTTTGTTTCTGTCTCTTTTATATCTTTGAACACTCTTCTGTCCCCCCCCCCTCTCGATTTTTTTTCGATTTGATGTTCCTCTCCC
>UZAE01014023.1:0-17313 GCA_900617975.1 Rodentolepis nana | reverse complement strand
TCTATAAACCGCCAGTTGACTTCTCACTTCAAACTACCATAACCCGACGGTATTTCATATTCGACCCCTTTCACAGTACTCATCTCACCTCACCTTTTCTCTACATTTGTCTTTGTCTCCTTTACATCTTTGAATCACTCTTCTGATCCTCTTTTTGTGACTTTAATGAACCCCCCCCCCCACTGAGAAGCCTGAATACAACGAAAGGAAAAACGATATCTATCATAAAGGCTGCCATTTGATATAAGTAAAAAGTTAGTAAATAAAGAGCTGTTAAAATGTACGATCGTTAAGTGCCGATAGCTAAACTCCTACTTCCGCTCACCAAACAGGAAGTGCCTGGAAAGGACACCAAGCGCTACTGAATTCGAGAGCATTCATCTAATTATCCTACTATGGCCTAGCAACGGATGTTATAAGCAGTCATGTCAAATTCCTATCCGTAACCCAGACAAGTGACTCATCAATTCATACAAAGTGCCTTACAGAAGTGACTTTCATGTCACCTTCGAATTTCGAACACGGAAATGTGGCGGTTGCGACAAAAAGTCGCCCACAATTCCGAAGTGCACTTCTAGAGGCTCTATAACGCGTGAAAGGACGAAGAAGACCCAAAATACATGGAGATACAACACACAATTAAGCTAGATTCGATATGCTGCATCTCTAGATTATATCTGAATTAACAAAATCTCGTTTAATTTCGAAATTTGGACTGAAAATGGGAGTAATGTGGTACTCTCCGTGGTGTGAATTGAAGCCATATTGAAAAAAAGCAAATCAATCTTTTACACGACCCTGTTATAGTCGGTAGAAAAAATAGGAAAATTTAACTTAAAGTGTACTCATAACTACTGAGCTGTTAAAGTCGCGGTGGCTGGTGATTTGGCCGTCAAGAGCAAAGAAGACACAAATTGAACTTGTGCGTCCAACCACTCCAAGTGACTCAACTTGGGATCGAGAATATGACCTCATTTAAAACTCGGGATGGCGGGGGGGGGGGGGGGGGGGTGNCCTGGATTCAACTTATATTTCAACCCCCCCCCCCCCCCCCCCACCCCACCCAGCCATAACATTATTATTTCAATTAAACTTTCACAATTCGCTCTACTGAGTCCAATACCTCAACTTTGTATAAAATTACATTTGAATTACAGAGGAAGGTTAGATGAAAATAGAAATAAAAAGTTAAGGAGTTTGATGAAAAGAATAAGGCTCATATTTAAGAAACCAAAGAGAGCAGTCGGAGGTATTAGATACTGCAGTTTTCATACACCCACATCTTGGTTTAAAATGATCAACTTTTACCTAGTACTAGAATACCCAATGTCCAAACTACGGTGTATCGGTGTGGAATTTAACCGAGTTAATTCAATCTGGCCTCCATGCCACAACTCACACGTGTACCTCCGCGTCTTCCCCCACCCCACTCCCAACCCTGTATGTGCTATCGATTATTTTGATTCACATAGACGGTCCTGACTTCTATTCCCAGACAGTCTAGTCTTTATGCGGTGACGCAGTGGATAACATGCCCATTTGGTGGGGAGGAATTCCCGTGTTCTATCCCTATTGGTGCACACACACCAAGAAGGGCAAACAGAATTCGAGCTTGCCACTAGGGGGGGGGGGGGGGGCTCTTTGAAGCCAAAATCATGTCCTATATGAGTGTTAGTAAACTATTTCGTGAGGACACGTATTCTCTACTGTAGCGGATTGCTACTTTTATAAAGCCTGACTACTCAGAAATCTCTCGTTATGTTGATGTCCCGGGTTGTTACCACAAGTGGTAGAAGGAAAACAAACGTAGTATCGAGAGCACGTCTATTTACAAACGTAGTGACAAGAATTGTACGTTTACAAACAGTTTAGTTTTATTCAGCTTGGCTGCTTAGTTATAAACACTTGGCGGCTTCTGATTGGTCACTCGTATTATTGTCGTTTGCGCGGAAAGTTATACGGCCGCACGAATTAGTAACGACGCGCGATAATGGGATAAGGTGCCCCACACTACCACTGGGACGGCTAAAATCAAACTACAATTGTGAGTAATTTCAGATATCTAGAGATGGGACATTTGACATCGTTGAAAGCTAATGAACGGCGTATGAAATTAAACAGATGCTAGCGGCATTGGCATCTAAAATTGGCCTTTCCCAGTCTCTCTAAATAACTATGTCAAATGGGTGCAAATTTCAGGACAAAGTGACAGCATTGTAAAGGCTATTCAAGAGAACGTAAAATTCAAGAGAAATGTGAGTTAGGGTGTTCACTGTGCTTAAATGAAAAGATCTGGGCGAATAGGGAGCAAACGGCAAATCAGGATTAATGAACACACGACACAGTTTCCAAGAGACATCACAGGAGGTAGAGGTGTCTTTGAAGAAAATTATAAAAAAGGGAAACTGGTTAGAATAGCAATGAAACACCAACTCAAAATCCGGCACCGAATGCAGAAAGAAAAAGTCAACATTTTGGATGATTGATGCCAAAAATGAATTTCAATCCTCGCAACAATTGAAACCTACCATAACGGAAAGGCTTATACGTAAAATTGAAATTCCACTCCAAAGTGCGTGTGTGTGTGCACGTTTTCCACATGGGACAAAGTTGAAAAAGAAAATCTTTTAGGTTTCACGGCCACCAAATGATTAAAACAAAAGAATAGAACTCACATCATCATAACACTTGGGGAGACAGAAAGCGGCCTTGTGAACTTCCTTTGTGTAGAATTTGCACTTCGTTGGTGGATCTCGAATAGCATCACGCAAGTTGGCGTTCTATAAAGAAAAAACGAAGCCTCTTTTTGGTGATTGCAATAATTTAACTGAAGAAGCGATACATTGTAAGCGTACTTCACTAAAAAATATTAAATCCCCCCCCCACCCCACCCCACGCCACAGTGATTTAAATGAACTTTTCTGCTGTGGTAATTTTAGAGCTTCTTCATACTTAGTCAAAATAATCATGTTGGGATGGTGATAACAGTTATTTATTTATCTCAAATGGCGGGCGTTTTGATAGGTATCATTAGTCCTTTGGCTGACTTCGGGCTTCAGAGAGAGGAGGAGGAGGAACATCAAAATGGGAAAATGTCGAGTGGGAGAACGGAAGAGTGATTCACAGACGCAAAAGAGACAGACTGACATAAAGGTAGAAAAAGGTAAGATGAGTACTGTGGTAGGGGTCGAATGTGACATACAGTTGGGCCATGGTAGTTTGAGGTCAGAAGTCAACTGCCGGTTTATAGACATTTTTGCCATTTGAGTGCACCACGTGAAGGTAAGTCAATTGTACACCCCCAGATGGTGATAACATAACAAAAGTGTGTCCGTGAGAATAATTTTGCAGATTCGATGGCCACTTTCTAAATAAAATTGAAACCTTGACGACCACGCGATACCTTCTAGGTGTAGTAGTCAGCGTACTTAACAAATCCGATGATACGTCTACGAAGTTGGAAGTCACGAATTCGGTGTCGATCAGTGAACAACCGGTAAGTGGAATGACACCGTGAGCCGATTATGTCTGACTAATTAAGACGTCACCAAAGATACTATGGTAGAGTACGCTCTCAATCTAGAGAAGCTATGAAAGCTTCTCCAAAATTGGATTTGGGTGCTTCAATTTCCAACCTCTTGTGTGACGGATGTTAAAGAGTAAAGTTGGACATTCATATCACTGGTTGTGCGACTTAACCGCTACGATCCATTAGCATATAAAACCTTTAGATTACAAATCAAGTTTACAATGCTTGATCATGGAGAGATGCTAAATAGGAGGGAAGATAGAAACAATGTCAGAACATTTTGAGTAGGACTGCAAAACAAAGCCTTGCTGTAATGGGATCTTGAAATCGTCATGTTGTTGTCTGTACTCGAATTTGCTTTCACCATCCCGTAGGACCTCCTCTTTCAAAATAACCTCCATTGGTACTGACCTCGTAACAGAAGGCGCTATTGCCAATTGAACCATGTTCAATATGCGTGTCTATCGTCTTCGCATGATACACCACCCAAACTCATCACGTCGGGGTGGCATCAGGCTGCTGTGGAACACGCGTGAGTGCGGTTGGGTGTATTATTAGTTTGCAAAGTGTCAATGAAGGCGAATTATCTCGGTTCTCACCTCGGTTCATTCCCTGTTTTAATAAGCAGGAGAAAGATGACTTTGTAAGCCTCGGTGTATGCGAAACGCAGCTTCCTTTTCCATGAAGACTTTCTTCGCATCAACCCTGAGTTGCCTGAGTTTCGGCAAATTGGAAATTCAATAAATGCTTAGCGATTGCATCGAGCCTTTTGTGCAGACTTACTCAGAGATTAAAACCCAACTTTGAGCAATTGTGTGACAAGGTTAGGCAGAGGATAATTCACTGACAGCAATTTGATATTAATTTGACGCCCAACATCAACTATGGAGGTTCATAATGGAAAAATTGCTATTTTTCTATCATCCACCTTGAAATTTATTTATTTATTTATATCAAATGGCAGGCATTTTGATAGTCATCATTAGCCCTTTAGTTGACTTCAGGCTTCACAGAGGGGAAGGAACATCAAAGTGGGAAAAAAATCGAGAGGGGGGGGGGAACAGAAGAGTGTTTCAAAGATGTAAAAGAGACAAACACAAAGGTAGAAAAAAGGTGAGATGAGTACTGTGAAGTATTCGAATATGGCATAGAATGAGGTGATGGTAGTTTAAAGTGAGAAGTCAACTGCCGGTTAATAGACTTTTTTGCCGTAGGAGAATACGTTGCCCGGAGTGCACCACGTGGAGGTAAGTCTATCGCACACCCCTCCACCTTGAGATAGCCAAACCGTAAAGTAAAAGAAGTCTGCTTAATATTACAACTTTTAATCGAACGTTTACTTTCGATCTCAGAACTGGCCCCACGACCACTAACTCTCTATTGACCTTCATAATGATGTTAAGGCTTTTAGCAACATAAGGTAACCCACCCACCTTGAAGCAATCTTACATTAACATAGAAAGTTAAATTACCTTCGTTTTAGAGGCGATGACGTAGCCCAAATGGCCAGATGTGTAGGTTGGAATGATATTGTAGGCGTAGCCAACAGATGGAAAGACTGCCTTGCAGAATCCAATCATTTGCTTGATTACTGGAATGTCCAAGAAAAGGGTCTCACCTAGAAGAAGAAGAAGAAGAATAGAGATTATTATCACTTTCTTGATATCTAAAATGAACTTTTACATTCCAAACACTTCGTCCCAGCTAACAAACGAGTGTTTCATCCTTTCAGGTCTCTTATGATGCAAAGAACCCACCCCCCCCNAAAAACCCCCCCCCCCCCCCCCCCCGCGAAAGAATCTACCTTCCAGAGACAAGTAGGAAATCGGATATGCTAGCATTTTTGACTAACCTTTCAATTAAAACAAACATACATTATCGATCATAACAAGCAGAGTTGTTTACTTACTATTCAGGAAAACCAGTGTCCAGGATTTTTGCTTTTAAATACAATTCGGCTGAGAATGGAGGCGAATTAAAACGCCTACACCACGAATGTCTTGTCAAAAAAGTCTACTATCCTGACGTTAAGGCTGGAGCGTTTTTCAGCCATGCTGGTAACACACACAAAAAAAGCCGTAAAGCACACAAATATAGGGCAAGTGAAATCGTTATTGTTGTTGTTGATGATGGCAAACGAAAAGTATGTGACCGCCCTTTTCAACCAAAAATATAACGCGATTTGTCGGATGGCAATCCCCGTTCGTCCTTATTCAAGGAAATTCAACCGACTTGATATTAGAGACTTTGGGGTGTGGGATAGACTTACCTCCCTGTGGAGCACCCTGGGTAACGTATAATCATACGGCAAAAAAGTCTATTAACTGGCAGTTGACTTCTCACTTCAAACTACCATGCCCCGACTGCTTGTCATATTCGCCCCCTTTCCACAGTACTCATCTTACCCTTTCTGAGCCTTGGTGTCTGCCTGTCTCTTTTACATCTGTGAATCACTCTTCTGTTCTCCCTCCCAAATTCTTCTCATTTTGATGTTTCTCCCCTCCGTGAAGCCCGAAGTCAATTAAAGGGCTAATGATGACTGTCAAAACGCCCGCCATTTATTTCGAGATTCTCCTAGAGTAACCATGGGGAAGAAGTCTAGGCTTGAGCAAACTGACTTAATGTTTAATCCACATGTCCTAATGATGTTTTGAGCGCGCCTAAAATGTATAATTCAAATTTGTTTCCATTCTGATATACCTCAACTAACAGTACTCTAGTCTCAATGTGCAAAATATTGAGCGAATTTGTCCTTAAGAAAGTGTCTGCCATATCTGCGTGTCGTTGTGAATATATTTGATGATTGGTCCTCGTGAAGAGAAAGGAAGTCCAACAAGGAGCCGAGTTGAAAATGTATGAGCAATTAAGAAATGCAGTCCAGATCACATAATACACGTTCAGACGTGTTGAGGCGACAAAATCTAATAAAGCGACGGGGAACATATAGGCTGATTCAGAACCTCCGTGTTTTAGCTGCACACATACGGCCAACAAATACGATCAAGTGGGTGGGGGGGGGGGGGGGGGGGTGAATAGGTGAACGAGGGATCACGGAAACAAAATATTGTGTCCACCTTTATTTCTCAGCTTAAAACAAACATATTGATCTGGGATCAAATCAAAACAAGAGATATTTTGTTAACATTGCATTTACTTCAGTTATTTAACTTTCTTAGTGCATATATCAAGGTGGCCTTAAGAAACCCAACACTTAATAAGCACCCTATACCATACTTTTGAGGTTATTAGTTTACCCCCCCAATTCCCCACCATCCTCCCACCAGCCCCCCTTCCCCCCCCCCCACTAATATTTATTATTATTTCCAATGGCAGGCGTTTTGATAGTTATCATTAGCCCTTTAGCTGACTTCGGGCTTCACAGAGGGGAGGAACAGGCAAAGTTACAGGAAGTCGAGGGGTGGGAAACAGAAGAGTGATTTACAGATGCAAAAGAGACAGACAGACACAAAAGTAGTAAAAAAGGTGAGATGAGTACTGTTAAAGTGGTCGAATTTGACATACAGTGGGGTGATGGTATTTTGAAGTCAGAAGTCAACTGTCGGTTAAAAGACTTTTTTGCCGTATGAGTATACGTTGCCCAGGGTGCACCACGTGGAGGTAAGTCTATCGCACCCCCCCCCCCCCTAATATAATCCCTTCGCTAAATCATATTTATTTTTCTAGGAGAGGTTGGTCTCACAAAACCAAATGAGCGAATGGCACTTTTATCCCGTAAAGAGCGTGTATCGTTAATGCCTCGAGGAAAGCAATTGACCGGGATAATTTGAGAGGGTAAGGAAGAGAACAATTTTCGACCTGAAGGAACTTCCGTTTGGGATGGTTTTAATTGCGATGATTCACTGCGTTTCACAAACATTTAACCTGCTGTTAGATGTCCATTCAGGTTACTTGCTAATAGACAGATCTGCTGCCTATAACTCGATAAATCACACGCCACTCACCAGACAAATTAGGCTAATTTAAATGAAACAGCACCGTCCATTAGTGACCTAGTACGGTAAGACGATATTCAGTCATTCATTCTCAAGTTATCCTGTTAATTACAGGAAATAGAATTAAAACAGGCTTTAAAACATCCAAATGAGCAAATATACATTCAGTAAGGACAAATATGACCTTGAAAAGTATATCAAGAAATATGTTTCCAACATAATGACTTTATTCAGACCTTCAACCTCTTCTCTTCACCCAGACCCCCACCCTCACCCCCCCCCCCCCCCCCCCCCCCCACTCCTAATCTCTCGTGGTAGAGATTCACCGTTTGGAAAAGATTAACGAAGAGCTACTATAAGAGATACGCCACATACTACAAGACTTTCAACAGCTAGACCACTTATTTCGAGCCAAAAACAAGGAGAATTTAACGCCGAAACACTAAGAAGAGCAGAAAAAGTAGAACGCTTACCTTGATTACAAATGATTCCGTCATCATTCAGAGCTTGGCTAAGCAATTGAAAGTATTCCTGATTGAAGAGGGGTGTTGATGGACCTATTGGAAGAGGGAAGAGAGAAGTTTTGCTTAGTCAACAAGCAATTATCAAGGATAAATGAATAGGCAAACGTAAAACTAAATATCTAATTAAATCCATTATAAATCAATGGCTTTAGTAACAACATATAGTTTATATCAAATGGCAGGCGTTTTGATGGTTATCATTAGGTATATCAAATGGCAGGCGTTTTGATGGTTATCATTAGCCCATTAGTTGACTTCAAACTTCACAGAGGAGAAGGAACATCAAAGTGACAAAAAGTCAAGAATGGGGGGGGGGTGAAGGGAACAGAAGAGTGTTTCAAAGATGTAAAAGAGACAGAAACAAAGGCCGAAAAGAGGTAAGATGAGTACTATGGAATGGGTTGGAGATGGCATACAGTGGGGTGATGGTAGTTTGAAGTCAGAAGTCAACTGCCGGTTAAGAGTTCTTTTGGCGTATGAGTATACGTTGCCCAGGGTACACCACGTGGAGGTAAGGCTATCGCACACCCCAGTAACAACATATAATTAAGTACAATAACACTTCGATCTCTAAATTAATATGACCTCTGTCAAATTAAAGGTCACAAGATCAAAGTATATCGGTTCACATCCGGTGATGTTGAGGCAATGTGCAACCCTGGTCAATAAAATGGTTCATAAAATTTGAAGGTGACATTGGGCGCCTCCTCTCTATTCAGATCAACTGTTATAAATGCCTTTTTTTTAGTAGAATTTAGAAGTTAGGTGATTTGGAGTAAAATACCAAAACCTTCGTGAAGGTGTGCTCAAGGTAGAATTCGAAAGTGAATCACCCACTTGCGAAAACACCCTAATTGGACGCTTCCAAATTATTACCCTCCCCCCCCCCCCCACCCCCAAGTAGAAATGCTGTCATTCAGTAAATGTCAGAATCGTTTTCACCATTCTTTCAAAAAGAACGTGTACCAATCTGCCGGCCTTCATACTCCGAGCAAATGCTTAAAAGAAAGAATAGAAAAAAAAACTAAGTTTTCAGAGGAGTGAGTCATAGAAAGGAAGGTAAAAAAGATACGGGGGGGGGGGGGGGGGGGTTGACAGCTGAGGCCTATCAACGAGCAATCCAACGTCGGAGGATAATAAGATGGCAGCCGTTTCGCCTGTTCAATGCGCCAATAAATGTGACCATCTACCCCGGGAGTTGATCGCATAAATTTATTGAACATTTAAAACGATTATGAGGTATCTAGGCGCTGAAACAAGCTAGCCTGCCAAAAATGAATTATCAGATTTTGCTCATAATATAACTGCGTAAAAAAATATGACCATAATTAGACATAGTCAACCATCAAAGAAAAAGGATAGCATGGGTGACCCACATGATTTTTGGGATATATTTCCCACAATCACGTAAATCTGCTCTCACAGCGATATCATAGAGGCGTCCAGCTCAAAGAATCCCTTCGAGGAAAAAGATTCAACGCAGAAGTCCTTGCTTTTAAGCTAGAAATTTTTTGACCAGAGAAAATTAGAGATTTGATAAAAGCCAATCAAATCTATAATTTTATGACTGAACTATCTTGGTAAAGTACACCACTAGTAACAAGACTAGTTTCTGTGAAAATCTCAAGGGACTTTGATTGAAGACAGAAAAGTGCAAAGCAGTTAGCGAGACAGAGAGGATAAGTTGGCAAAATGGGAGGTTTGGTTGTGCTGCCAATTCAGAAATAAAACCAATGGGGCAGTGTTAATTAGCCGACAGGAGTAAGTGATAGCTTAGTTAGTCTGGAGATTTCTTGAGATTGGTCAAATAAGTGCTTTGTAAAGGGAAATAGTAGAGCCCAAGTATTAAAATGATAACACTAAACATGGCATAAAGTTTGAGGGAGCACCCAAATGTTAAGGAAGCGAATTCTAAAATGACCGACATACCGCCAGGATCGGTTGAATCAGTAATGATGACATCATATTTTTCTGTCATGGCAGCGCGCTTCTTCAAATAGGCAAATCCATCATCAACGTGAACCGTGACCTTGGGGTCATTGAGACCAGTAGCCATGAAGGGGAGGTACTTTCGAGCAGTCTCAATTACCATTCCATCAATGTCAACAAGATCGACGTGTTCAACCGAGGAGTGTCTAACTACTTCTCTTGCAACACCTCCGTCACCACCCCCAATAATCAGAACTCGTCGAGGATTCGGGTGAACGTTGATTGGAATGTAGGAGATCATCTCCTGATAGAACGATTCATCACGCTCAGTTAGCTGAATGTGATCATCAAGGACAAGTACGCGACCATAATTTTCGCTAAAGGGTAAAATTTAAGATTATAACCGCTACTAAACTATTTTAAGTAGAAGAAAATAGAAACCGGGAAACATACCTTTCAAAAATAAGGATATTTTGAAATTTCGATTGACCTTCGAAAAGAACTTCCCTGACTTTTAAGCTAAAGGCTTGCCCCGGGAAGCTGTCGGAAACCTCAGAAAACCAACCATTCATAATGGAGTTCATGGTGCCTATAACATAGCATTTCACTTTAGAAACGTACAAGGTGTTCAAAAATAGAATTAAAGAAGTACTAAATTCTCCTTCAAATATACAAAATTTAAATATAAATTCACTAAAATAACGTATGTGGGAGAAAAAATGGTAAGAAATGCAGAAAAGTAGACGATAACTATCGTGATAATAATTTAATAAAGCATAAAATAAGGCAAGATCATCCTAATGACATCCAAACTTAATATGTAAAATTAAAAGCGAAAATTTCAAATTCTAACTGGAAAGTCGTTACCAAAAAGTATACCTTGAAATGGGAAAACTACTAGCACGCCCCAACAACCTATTAAGGCCTATTCAGAGAAACGAGCCGCCTGTTGAGGTTCAAGGTTAAAGGCATGCAAGAGAAATAAAGTTAAATATTTTGCTCCAATACTTTAATATGACATTTATTCAAAATTAAATGTCAAAATTTTAATCATTACAATTTTGATTTCTTATGAATTTTTCAATATTTTTATTTAATCAGTAAACGATTGCTTATTTTAAATCTAGGAAATTTAAACGACAGGAGTCGCTATGCTTTCAAATAGTCCAAGTTTTGAAGTATATTTTTGTGATATTTCGCAAGTATGAGGCTTTTAAAAATCAATCCTTATATTGATTGCTTAATAAAAGCTTGTTCCCAAATTATTTGAAAATTTTGATTTCCATTTTCTACTCGTACTTTTATCATTTCAGTTCAGATGACATTCATTAGCTTAACTCCTGATCATTCAGGTCATCGATATTCATTGTAATCCTCTATGGCACATATCTAAATTTATTTCAAGGAAAGGAATGCTGTTAATAATTTTGTAAACTTTCTTTTATTTCAAATCTCAATGAAACATTTTGTCTTTCACTTATACCATTTTATTTATAGTGAAATGCACTAATGCAAAATTATTGTGATCTTTTGCCACTTCGACTTCATTTGTGCCTTTTAAAAGAAACTTCTTCGGATACTGCTGCTATTTATTGAGCCCACATTTCTCTTGGCCATCTCGCTCACTTAACGTGGGTCAGTGAAAATCCAATTCATTATCTTTGCTATGACAAACGTGCGCAAAGACAACTATAGCACAGTTAGACTGATGTAATGCCTTGAATTAACATAATTTTTAAGCTGGCCTCTTTTAACCTTGACACATATTAATCATCATACATAAAATTAATCATATCCCATAATTAGATGAAATATAAAAAAAACCTATTTTGAAGACCATTTTTTTGTAACTTCTCCTTGGTTAAATCATTTTTTGACGTATTGTAGGCATAATATACTAATGTATAACAATGTACCTTAAAGACGTTATTGTAGTGAAAGCTATTTCTGAAAGGGGTTTTCGCTTTCAGTTTTTAGATCGTGACCTTCAATATGCGTGATCTCAATTTGTTTGCGTACTCCTCTCCCTGCCTCTGCCCATCAACAAAATAGCTGCTAAATACATATTCATTTATATAACTCACTACATACCTTGCATCCGGTGGGGTAGGGGGGGGGGGTTGTTGGCGTCAGATTTCCTTTTTCAACCTATTTGTTTTAAAGAAACCTTCAGAGATTTAGAATGAATTAATAATTAATTAAATGCAGATAAAAAGTGAGACTGCCCAAGACGCAACTAAGTGGATGAATTTGAGTAAAAGGAGGTTCAGTTAACTGCACAATATTCAATGATTTATTTGTCATACTCTGGAATTCAAACTCAATTTCGCCAGTTCCAGTTCACAAACGTGGCTGTTATTAATTTTGTACACAATTGGCTCTCTTTAATTTACGATTTAATTCGAAACAGATTGTTCGAAACAAAGCTCTTTTGATAATTTATTACCATTTGGTGATGGTTTCAGAACTACCTCATTGCTGCTGAAGATAAATAGTGGCAGATATGCCACCATAACAATTTTTTGAGAGTACTAAGATAGATTCTGCTACGTCCTTAGGTCTAAGCATTATTATTATTATTATTTCAAATGGCAGGCTTTATGATATTTATCATTACCCCTTAAACTTTGACTTCAGCTTCCCCAAGGGTGGGGGGGGGTACATTTATAGCAGTTATTAACAGCAATTCATTAGCTGTCTTCTTGCTTCCCAGTATCTCTGGTTTTCCGAATTTTGACTTCAGCTTCCCCAAGGGTGGGGGGTACATTGGAGGGGTATCATTCGCAATTTAACTTTGACTTCAGCTTCCCCCAAGGAAGGGTGGGTACATTTATAGCAGTTAATCAATAGCGGAAAAACTTTGACTTCATCTTCCCCCAAGGGTGGGGGGGGGGGTACATTTATAGCCTTAATCTTTGACTTCAGCTTCCCCAAGAGGGGGGGGGGGTACATTTATAGCGGTTATTAACACAGCCCATGGGTGGGGGGTACATATATAGCAGTTAATTAATAGCAGACATTAGCAGTCTTCTTGCTTCCCAGTATCTTTGGCTTTCCTGTAGCTGTCTTCTTGCTTCCCAGTATCTCTTGCTTTCCGTCGTTGTCTTTAGGACTGGACACCGAATCAGGTGCGTCGTTGTCTTTAGGGCTGGACACCGAATCAGGTGGGTCTATAGTAGCTGTCTTCTTGCTTCCCAGTATCTCTGGCTTTCCGGAGTAGCTGTCTTCTTGCTTCCCAGTATCTTTGGCTTTCCGCGTTGTCTCGCTGGATCCCAGTATCTCTGTCTTTCCGTCGTTGTCTTTAGGGCTGGACATGGATCTCTGGCTTTCCGTCGTTGTCTTTAGGGCTGGACATGAATCAGGTGGGTCTTCTCCATTTCCTCCTGTAGGTTACAGATCAGATGGGTCTTCTCCATTTCCTCATGTAGGTTACATATGGTGGGTCTTCTCCGTTTCCTCCTGTAGGTCACATAGACAGGTGGGACTTCTCCATTTCCTCCTGTAGGTTACATAGAGTATGTGGGTTGAGTGTATACTCTCAATCTGTGAAGGTGTTTTGATTGTATACTCCTAATCTGTGAAGGTGCTTCGCCAGATTTCCTCCTGTAGGTTACATAGAGGGCATGTGGGTTGATCGCTAGACACCGAATCAGGTGGGTCTTCTCCATTTCCTCCTTTGAACACCGAATCAGGTGGGTCTTCTCCATTTCCTCCTGTATACCAGTATCTTTGGCTTTCCGTACTTGTCTTTAGGGCTGGACATCGAATCAGGTGGGTCTTCTCCATTTCCTCCTCTGGTGAACACCGAATCAGGTGGGTCTTCTCCATTTTCTCCTGTAGAGAATCAGATGGGTCTTCTCCATTTCCTCCTGTAGGTTTCACATCAGGTGGGTCTTCTCCATTTCCTCCTGTAGGTTACAGATCAGATGGGTCTTCTCCATTTCCTCATGTAGGTTACATATGGTGGGTCTTCTCCGTTTCCTCCTGTAGGTCACATAGACAGGTGGGACTTCTCCATTTCCTCCTGTAGGTTACATAGAGTATATGTGGGTTGAGTGTATACTCTCAATCTGTGAAGGTGTTTTGATTGTATACTCCTAATCTGTGAAGGTGCTTCGCCAGTGTATACTCCCAATCTGTGAAGATGTTTTGCCAAGCAATCATGTCCGGTACGTAGTCTAAACTCATAAACGGCTTCGATTCTTGGCCAGTGAGCGCATTTGCTCTGGAGGGGTGTTAAATTTAATGAGGGGAGCGCATTTGCTCTGGAGGAGTGTTTGATTTCCTGAAGACAGCAGTTGGGTGCAACGCACTACATCAGTGTCTGCTAATGCGTTCATGGGTAGAGAGAGGCTTTTTGGTTTATCATTGATTTGTAATTTTTTCTTCAGTTATATGGTTTTCTGTATTAGACCAGATTAGGTCTAAGCATTAGAACACCTAGAAAATATTCCACATCTCCTAAGAAATATGGAGGAAGTTCTACATGCTTGAAATCGTTAATTGTAAATGAAGTATTTGTATCTTCACATTTTGTATTTTCATCTCAACTTTCTCTCCATTTAGGCCATATTGCCGTTGTTTTTTAGTTACTTCATTGGTGATTGGGGTCAATAGGAGAGGAAATCTATTATAACAGCAAGGTGAAACGATTCTTCAGCATGTTCCAAGTCTCTTGAAATTTTTAAGTTCCACTATGAGGTGAGTCTTTGAGTATGATTACAATTAGGTTTTTTCAGCCGCTCCGTAATCGCGTATCTATGCAAGTGATTTGACGTAATCGGTCAATATTTAAAGGTAGTTTTCATGGGGTGAGTAACTTTAAGCTATATTTAGCTCATAGCTTATGTACTCGATTAGAAAATGGCTTTTCAAATAAATTATCTCCACTAAAGTTTATTTTTTTACTTAAACTAATATAGTTGTATAAACCTGGATCACAAAATAGTGCGGCAATTCGGAGAGCATTGACAACATCCCCCAAATAATGGAATTGGAATGAAGATAGTCGAGCGACTATAGAACCGCCTTAAACATATTAGCGATTTCGCAGCCTTCTCCCTATCGTGGTACAAGATACCAATCCTGCCCTCCCCCCCCCCTTCTCCCAAACTTCACCCCTTGAGATATTTTACCCCAATCCCTTTGTGGTATGTCAGCTGATTTCTCTTATTCTTGTTACTCTCTTTCCATCTTCAGCTCTTATAGGTCTTTGTGTCCTCACATTTTTCCTTGAATTGACTTTAAGGACCAGTATGATAGATACCCATTTAAACCACAGATTTTACATCTAGCTTGCTTCTATATCGTCACAAAGCAGGTTGAAGATATATTTCAATTAATTATTATATTCATCATATGTATAGATATATGACATCGGGTAGATTAGTTGTAATTTTAATAAGGGTAAATGTGGAAAAATTATCAATCTTCAGTGGACCAGAGTGCATAAAAGATCAGTAAGGATAGAACTTGTCACATTCTGGTTGGATTTGTTACGACATATTAGATAGCACAATCTGCCTAGTTAAGCCTTCAAAGAGAAATGTGTCAACTTTACTCTGAATGGGCAGTTAGCAAGATAACCAAAGACAGCCATTTAAATTCGAATTTGATAGCACTTGGGACGTATTCAATTTGTGAGAAATGATAAATTTATTTTTATTTATTTCAAATGGCAGGCGTTTTGATAACTATCATTAGCCATTTAGCTGACTTCGGGCTTCACAGAGGGAAGGTTCATCAAAGTAGCAGAAAGTCGAGGGGTGGGGAACAGAAGAGCGATTCACAGATGTAAAAGAGATAGACAGACACAAAGGTAGAGAACAAGTAAAGGTGAGTACTATGGAAGGGATCGAATATGACTTGCGGTAGGCCATGAGAGTTTGAAGTCAGGAGTCAACTGCCGGTTTATAGACTTTTTGGCCGAATGAGTATACGTTGCCCAGGGTGCACCACGTGGAGGTAAGTCTATCGCACACCCCAGAAATGATAAATAAATTGATTCAAAATTCAAACAAGACTCAACGATGGCCTAATTACGCACCATCTTCTGCCCGATTTCCATCGCCTTCTTTTCTCCGATTCTGATGCCTTCATTCATGATCACGTCACCTTTCATGCCCGAAAACTAAAAATAAACCCGTTTCTTCTTAACTTCAATCCTCAAGCTGCTTGACGGCAAAAAAAATATGAAAAGAGACCACCATTATGGGAAAAAAATGTTGGAAGGACTTTAGTCTCCTTTCTATAGGAAGTGGAGGCCACTGTAACGAAAAAAAGAACAATCTATGCTTTTAGTCTCACCAAGTGATTATGATGGTTGTTTTATTCAATTATCAAATATTGATCTGCTTCATTAAGACGTGCTCAAACTGGAGGGAGAGACAACAGAGATCCAATGTCTCACCGATGATTTCGAAAATAAGGGTGAATTGGGGCCTTCTCTATTTCCATTTCCTTCCAAACTCTCGTATTCCATTAAGCTGTGTATCATATTTTTTCTCTAATAAACTCCAACAGGATCGAATATTTAAGATCTAGCTGTTATCGGATCGAAGACCTATCTTTCCTCCCAGTTCAATTAACAAGTTGCTAGGAGCTGAAAGCGCCAAGTAGGGAACGCCTACAATAAATCATTCATCCCCGAGACTAAATCGTGTTTCCGTGACTTTCAACCGGTGTCGATTTCCTATTACTTCGTAATAGAACTTACTTTCTTTCATTTGTCTTAGGAAATAAATACAGCATATCGTTCATTACTCAGAGAAATAGCGCTTTCCTTGAAAAAAATAGCCTTTATTCCTAAAAAGGTATTTACTGAAATGTCTACCTGTCTAGACACAGATATTCCTTCAACAAGGTCTACAGTGCCCTTCACTTTAATAATGGTTTATGTAAAGGCTAATAAAACGTATTTCCCTCCCTTAATATTGCAAAGAAGATCCGATTGGTAGATGGTGGAGTAGTTTAGATTGTACTTAGGCATGACGTCATAAAATTGGAAACTAACTTCACTCGCTCATACCCGTGAGTATGCTCACCAGTGTGGTAAATAATAATTAAAGACAATGTCGATGTGGGTAGTCATTGTGCCAAGATTTAACATCACAGCAATTACAAGTGCTATCAAAAATGTGAAATTCTACGTGTGGGGGTGTGTGTGGGGGTAGCTTGTTGCATATCTAGCCAATGGGATCAGACCAAGGATCAGTAGGCGTATGCGCAGAATTCTGCAAAACAAAATGACACTTTTGTGTAAATTTCGAGTTAGCCGGTATTAATGCTCAAATCATGCTATCGACGAGGGAAGGCTTCCTTTTCTGGGCTCTCAATAAAGACGCTGTACGTACGATTCCTAATTCCCCCCCTACCCCCC